>BQNB010210469.1:0-10267 GCA_026074375.1 Tanacetum coccineum
GGATAGACTGAAACTTAAAGAATTGAAGAAATTTTGTACCAAATTGCAACAAAGAGTTCTTGACCTGGAGAACACAAAGACTACTCAAGCTTAGGAGATTACAAGCTTAAAACTGAGAGTCAAGAAGTTAGAGAAGAAAGGAGGGTCAAGAATTCACAAGCTCAAAAGATTATATAAGGTTGGTTCATCAAGAAGGGTAGGATCATCTGAAGATGAAGGTTTGAGTGAAGAGGATGCATCCAAACAGGGGAGGAAAATTGGTGAGATTGATGCTGATGAAGGAATTACTTTTATAACAACCCCAAATTTTCATCAATGTAATTATCCATCTATTATATTTAATAGAACCATTTTCACGGGAAATTTCTTGTTTTTTCATTATTCCATCCATTATGCAAAGTAACTTGCATTTTCTAAGTAAACGTGCTAACGCAACCTACCAATACCAATTTCATCAATGTTTATGTCAAGTAAACATTGTAATATGTCAAGTAACATGTTCTAAAATCAATACGTCATCTATTTAACGTACATTCCATAACATTATATCAAAATGGATTTTAAACGTTAACGTTTATATCAAAACCCTAACTACATGTAATGTTTACATGCAAAACGAATGTACAAACCTATGAGGCATGTGTACAAGTTATCAAAGTATAAAATTCAAATATGTTTTCCCTCTAAAACCCTAGTACAATATAACAACCCGTAATTTTCATCAATGTAAATATTCATCTATTAAGTTAAATGCAATATACTATCTATCTATTACATATGAACCACCTTTTTACAGTGAAATTTTTCATTACTTGCATAACTAAAGTTAACGAGATCACACAACCTACCTATGCCATCTATATCTATGTTTATATCATATAAACATCCTAATATGTCAAGTCAATATCTTAATATCATTTTTACAAAGTAGATTACTCATATAATGTACTATTCACAACGTTATTTCAAAACGGACTTTAAATGTTAAACGTTTACCTCTAAACCTTAATTATATGTAATGTATAAATATAAAGATCAAAGTACAAGTCTTATAAAGCACAATGTATAAGTCATTAATGTATGATATTCAAAATAGCTGTTTTACCTCTGTTTTACTAAGGAGACTTGTACAAACTAATAAGTACAAGTTATAAGCAAGCTATGCACTTCATTTTCATTGTCATTGCATGAAATTTCATGAAATTAAACCAAGAAACCCTAAACCGAGCTAGTTTCTAAACCATGACCCGTTTCTTTGTTTTTATCCGTTTTAAACCTAAACCATTACTCAAATAAGTTGTAGATACTTAATTTACAACTTTACAAATCATATTTCATCATTATAACTTCATTACTCAAGAATTAAATCATAGAAACCCTAAACGAACCCTAATTCCAACCCGTGACCCATTTTGCTATTTTTACCCATTTTGAACTCGAACCACTAATCGAATATTGTTATAAACTCTTAATACAAACCTTATAATCCATAATCTATCGTTAATAATCAAATGCATACGAAAAATAAGCATGAAAACCTAATTCGAGCCCTATTGAACCCGTATACCTTTTTTCTTTCATTTTGGCCTATTTTAAGAATTAACTTTGCATCCAAGCACCTTGATGATGCACCTCCTTTATGCCTAAGCTGTAACACCCCCAAAGATATGACAACGCAGCGAAATACCACTTGGGATGCTACTTCATAATACACAGAGCTAGATACAAGAGAACGACCTCTAAATGTGTCATTTGTAAAACAATCTCGTTGATTTTTCTGAAATCATAATAATAGTTGTCCCATAATTGCATCACAATGAAAAGCTTAAAAGCGACACAACGAGATTTGATCATTTTTAGAAATCCAATCATGAAATCTTGTCAATTTAGACTCCAATGTACATCAGATAATCCAAGCATCTAATTCACCTGAGAAAAACATGATGATCAAGAGGTGATATAAGAGTCCCAAGAACAAAATTGAAGAGAAGAAACCAGCCTTTGAAACCCCGATAGAAAGAGAAAATCACCTGGAGTACGAAGCTCAACGACCATTTTGACCACATTTTCAACATTTAAAGCTCGAAACTCAGGTCTTCCTATCGATCCATTTATGCTCCTATACTCATATAATGTTATAATGATCATGTTTATACTCTTGTTAAAGTTTTAAAGCTTAAAAACCATGCGTTTTTCCTTTTTGATCCAAACCGTAACTCGCAAACCCTAAAATCTTGTTTTTCTTAAATCTAAAAGCTAAAATGGTAAAATATTGTTATAATCTATCTTAACTAATGTTATTATAACTACTTTATTAAGTCGTGACAAGATTTGAATTAAAAACCTACGCGTTTTCATTATTAAACCCTAAAACGACCCATTTTAATTTCTAGCCTAACGAATTGTTAATCTGAACTTTCATTACATTAAACCTTCATATTTTAGCCTATATTAATAAGCTATAACCTGCAAACATCTTTTGGAATGTTAAAAATAGCTTGCATGCAAATTTGGACTACTTTTGTAATTATTTTCATGCAAAGGGGTATATATTGTAACTTTTTGAAATTATTAAGTCCAAAGGCTAAAATTGTCATAATATTAAACTTATAACTTTAAGGGTAAGTTTTTCCAAGGTTTTAAAAGTCAGGCGATTAATTAATATATGTTATTACAATTAAAGGACGAGTTTTGCAAATGTTTATAAATCAAGGGTATAAACTATCAATTTGATATTCTATATAAAATAAATATATATTTATAAAACATTATAATCTTATCGTATCACAATACTAGGGAAATTCATGTGAGGGGTTCCATTTGGGTATTTGTTTTGACAAGTTTGCTGGGTTTACGATTTAAAGTGCCCTGACTTCTCAAACAATACTGCGTGGCCTTTCGATTATGATTGCCCGAACAGTGATGCAATACTTCCATAATTATTCATCAATACTCATTTTTTCTTTCTCAAAGTTCTAGAGTAAAATCAAACTAAGACTTGACATATTACCCCAGGTTGCGTGTGACGAAGTCGTTACTTTCAATCCATATACCTTTGCTATCAATCCGATTTCCCTATAACTGTTAAGGTGAGTTCATAGCCTTACTTTTAAATCTCTTTAAGGTTTTCATAAACCCGTGAGGGGGATACATGCTATAAACCGGATGCAAGTATTTTTCTATATGTTATCCTGATGAATTATTGCCTAAGTCCTTACTTTTGCCATTAAGACCCCATTATCATGAACCGTTAATTACTCTACGGAGTGAGCGCGCATGATGTGAATATATCTATTTAGGATTGGACTTCCCTGTTGGTGTACTATATTGTCGGTAACCAATAGCACTTCATTTGAATAACTATACGGGTGTTTGGCAAAGGCACCCGTTGGGGCAATTACTTGTGATTATTGATTATCTTAATGCTTCGGTGTCATGAGCTTAAAGCAATACTATTGTTTTACAAACTATGAGTCAATTGAACTTGCATTCAAACTATTTAACTTAAACCTATGGATTTCACTCAACCTTTGTGTTGACTTTTAAGCATGTTTATCTCAGTTAATTGAGCAACGTATGGCACGGAGTGACATGGACTTGAAGATGGCTAAAACTGTTATCATTCAAACTTTTGTTACTAGATTTTGGGACATCCTTTTGTAAAACTCTGATGAATAAATAAATGATAACTAAATTTTCCAAAACGTCTCTTTTGAGTCATTTTCTATGATTATGACTGTTGTACAATGAAGTAATACCTAGATTTAGCAAAGTATTTATATGCTATCTCTCTAGGGTGATACTGTTGGTAATCAGAGCCATTGATTATAGGAACAAGGGTTAAAACCTTAACTATTAACTACTCTTTCTTTGCTAGCCATCAAATAAGTTCTCCGTTTGCCATTACGTGTGTCTGGAATAGTATGATGTAATATACATAACTATTAACTATTATATAAATAACTTATACTATTTTACTGGGTTGCTATACAATCATGTCTTCTCCCACCCATCCTACCCCATCTGATGTTAATGAGGAATGCACCTTTTCATCTGCAAATATTCTTGACTATACTTCAACATTACCAAACTATTTCCCAGCCACACCAAGAAATATCTCCTCTGACTTTTTGAAAAATTCTAAGAATGATGAAATCCCACCTGTATTCTCATCTTTCTACAATAATCCATATCTGAAGGATACGCAAGCATTTTATGCTAAGGAATCACCTATTCCACCACCCGATCCTATTTCTCCATCAGCTATTTTGACTCCATCTCCGGTATTACCACCATCACTACTATTTGATCCCCGATATTTCTTTGTTCCTGAAGAATTATTACCACCTAAGAAGCAAATCCATTCCCCATCTTCTTCCTCAACTACGTTATCTAATTCATCTCAGAAGTAAGCATGTATCCCAGTACCGCTATCTTTCCTAACATATACTCCTACCTTACCTCAGATATATGAATTAGGAAAAAGTTCTATCAAGATGCATGTAAAACGCCATGAGGAACAAGTTGAAAGTATTGTGGATTACTTGGAAGAACTCTCTTTTCACTATATTGAGAAATTAGAAGAAAGACTGGTGAATAATTGGATAATTATACCAAGGGATTTTGATGAAGTAAAAACTAAACTTAAGGAAACCCGCACAAAAATACGTAAACTACAGAAGAAGCATATGGGACAAAGAGACAAGATTGCTTTTGCTCACTTTTGGACTTCTGATTTAGAAATAATCCTTAAGGATATCCAAGACCGCCATATGAAGAATCTTATGGGACACACTTCGTAAACTCCAAGACTACTAGATCGAAACCTTATCCTTACCACTTTTTATCTAAGGACATGTAGCATAAGCATAAACACTTGTCATATTTTGAGATATGTAAGCTATGTAAGATAAGTTATCTATAAAGTTATAAATTTCTCGTTATTTCCATCTTCATCATTGCAATTCCATCAGATATGTCATTTCTTGTTATTTCCGTCTTCATCATTGTAATTTCATTTCAAACATCTTATATGTTAATTCTCGTTATTTTCAAGAATAACATCATCAACTACGCCACCACCAGATTATCTCTTTGATGAGTCTATCTTTGCAAAGTTAGATAACTCATTATGGATCATACCCTGACCACTAGGAAATGAACCAGTTCCCGAGGAATCTAATAAGTCAAATGCTTGTTTGAATATTTCATCTCTGAAAATTTTAAATTAAAATTTTTTCTGTTATATATCCTGCAATGTAATACGAAAAGATGCGTATTATTTTGTTAGAACTTGTATCAAAATAAGAATCTCTACAAATATGTCAGATTTCAAATACCACTAGGTATGAAAATTTTAACAAAGACTTGTGATATCATTCTTATTTCGTGTTATCTTATGTTGATAGATGCCTCCCAAAAGGAGATCAACATCTGAAGTACCAGCCATGACTCAGGCTGCCATCAGGAAACTAGTTGCTGATAGTGTTGCCACAACTCTCGAAGTACAAGCTGCAACAATGGCAAGTACTAACAATCTCAACTCTGAACCAAGAAAAACTCCTATGGCAAGTAAATGAACTTACGAGAAGTTTATGAGTTGCCAACCTTTCTACTTCAATGGTACGAAAGGAGCTGTTGGTCTCATTTGTTGGTTTAAACGGATTGAATTAGTATTTTCTCGTAGCAAGTGTGCTGAGAAGAACAAAGTGAAATTCGCCATTAATACACTCACTGAAGAAGCTTTATTCTGGTGGAATTCATTTTCCCAGCCTATTGGAGTAAAAAAAAGCCTATAAGATCACCTGGTCTGAATTTAAAAGACTTTTGATAAAGAAGTATTGTCCCTAAACCGAGATTGAGAAAATGGAAGAAACCATTACCATGAACCAGAAATTAATAGAGCAGGTAACGAAACACAATTATGTACAAGAAACCAATAACCATAAACAAAAGCTTAAGGATAGGAGGAACACCACCGACGGCAACAACAACAACTACCATAACAACAACAATAACAACCATCACCACCAACAACAGAATAGGAGTCAAGAAACCTTCAGGGCTTATACTACCAACAATGGATATACTGGAAACCGTCCCTTGTGTACAAGATGCACCCTACATCACATAGGACCTTGCACTACTAGGTGTAAGACTTGCAACAAGGTAGGTCATCTAACCAGGAACTGCAGAAACAAAAAGACCATCGGACAACTAGATTAGATTCTAGTTATAGTTTTTAGAACCTAACAACGGGATGTGTGGTATAAATAAAAACACTTGTCAAATCTTGACTATGTAAAGTATAAAGGCAAGTTGTTCATGATAGAATACAATTCCATTTTATACCTCACTATTTCACCATTATCCAGGGTTGTAGCTTGACTTTGTTAAATCAACCTTTTAAAATCAATCGCATGCGTATTAAACTCGGTGGTTACGACATTGTCATCGGTATGGACTGGTTGTCCAAGTATCATGCCAAAACTTTCTGCGACAAGAAAGTCATCCACATTCCTATCAACCGTGAAACCTTAATTATTTGAGGTGACCAAAACAAAACCCGACTAAATCTCATATCCTGTATAAAAACCGAAAGGTATATATATCCAGGAGATCTATCTTTCTTCCTATCTTTCCAAATGTGTATCAATTACCGGAAGTTGAATAAACTTACTATAAAGAATCTTTACCCATTACCCAGGATCAATGACTTACTTCAAGATTCGAGTGTTCACTCAAAAATCGACTTAAGATCCGGTTATCATCAACTAAAAGTAAAGGATAAAGATATTCCCAAGACTGCTTTTAGAACACAGACATTATGAATTTCGAGTAATGCCATTTGGTTTAACAAACGCGCCTACTGTATTCATGGATCTCATGAATCAGGTGTGCAAACCATACTTGGACAAAATCATAATAGTATTCATCGGTGATATTCTCATGTACTTTTAACGAAGAACACGCAGAACATTTGAGAATGATTTCAGAATTACTCAGAAAGGAGAAATTGTATGCAAAATTCTCCAAATCTGATTCTTGGATCAGTATCATGCAATTTAATGTCTCATTATCCTTCTCATGATTTTGGAAAATCATACAACCAGGGAAACATTTGCTACTCAACACCGTTTTGATATCATGTTTTATGCTTAAGTAGGATGATTTATAATCATCTTATTGAAATGAATTAGGACGCTTCTTCATTTGAATAAGGAAATTATAAACCACGAACTATAAATTTATAAATTCTCAGTTACAAGGATTGGGACGCATCTGTTTGTAAATGAAAAATTATAAATGAATAAGCTTAAGTGTATGGCATTCGTACAAACAATTTTCTTTTAAATCCATTTGTGCGAATAATTCCTTTTTCTTTACTTAATCATTATCATCTTCATGCAATTGAATCTCTAGTCATAATTTGTTCATTCATTTTCAAATTTGTATCCGACATGATTAAGCAACTCTTTTACAATTTATTAATTGTTTGAATCATTTCTTGACATCACCCCAGCATTCAACTAAATCTCAGGATGAGATTTCTGTAAGGATGGGGGACTATAACAACCCGTAATTTTCATCAATGTAAATATTCATCTATTAAGTTAGATGCAATATACTATCTATCTATTACATATGAACTACCTTTTTACAGGGAAATTTTTCATTACTTGCATAACTAAAGTTAACAAGCTCACACAACCTACCTATGCCATCTATATCTATGTTTATATCATATAAACATCCTAATATGTCAAGTCAATATCTTAATATCATTTTTACAAAGTACATTACTCATATAATGTACCATTCACAATGTTATTTCAAAACGGACTTTAAATGTTAAACTTTTACCTCTAAACCTTTATTATATGTAATGTATACATATAAAGATCAAAGTACAAGTCTTATAAAGCACAATGTACAAGTTACTAATGCATGATATTCAAAATAGCCATTTTACCATTGTTTTCCTAAGGAGACTTGTACAAACTAATAAGTACAAGTTACAAGCAAGCTATGCACTTCATTTTCATTCTATTTTCATTCTCATTTCATGAAATCAAACCAAGAAACCCTAAACCAAGCTAGTTTCTAAACTATGACCCGTTTCTTTGTTTTTATCCATTTTAAACCTAAACCATTACTCAAATAAGTTATAGATACTTAATTTACAACTTTACAAATCATATTTCATCATCATAACTTCATTACTCAAGAATTATATCATAGAAACCCTAAACGAACCCTAATTCCATCCTGTGACCCATTTTGCTATTTTTACCCATTTTGAACTCGAACCACTAATCGAATATTATTATAAACTCTTAATACAAACCTTATAATCCATAATCTATCATTATTAATTAAATGCATACGAAAAATAAGCATGAAAACCTAATTCGAGCCCTATTGAACCCGTATACCTTTTTTCTTTCATTTTGACCCATTTCAAGAATTAACTTTGCATCCAAGCACCTTGATGATGCATATCATTTATGCCTAAGCAGCTTACAAGGTGCTTAAACTCCCTTCATGGTTGCTAAAGCTCCACATCCTCCTCTTTGTTCTCCAAGGTGCCGCAGCCACCTCACCCCCAAAACTACCATACAACTCAACCTATCTACTACCCTAGCCTCACCATGTCACCCTTATTGCTCCTCCAACTCAGCCCCATCAGAAATAGGATACCACATCACTCCTTGCTTCCCCTCCAAGTCCAAACGACCCTATAAAAGGGGATGCACCCTTCATGTTAAACTCACACCTTCATTCTTCTTTCTATCTCAACAATGGCTTCCAAGTTATGATCAAGAGGTGATATAAGAGTCCTAAGAATAGAATTGAAGAGAAGAAACCAAGCCTTGAAACCCCAAAGAAGAAATCCTAGGCGTACGAAGCTCAACGACCCATTTCGACCCATTTTCAACCATTTAAGCTTGAAACCAAGTTCCTTATGATCCATTTCTGCTCCTATACTCATATAATGTTATAATGATCATGTTTATACCCTTGTTAAAGTTTTAAAGCTCAAAAACCATGCGTTTTTCCTTTTTGATCCAAACTATAACTCGCAAACACTAAAATCTTGTTTTTCTTAAATCTAAAAGCTAAAATGGTAAAATGTTGTTATAATCTATCTTAACTAATGTTATTATAACCACTTTATTAAGTCGTGATAAGATTTGAATTAAAAATCTATGCGTTTTCATTATTAAACCCTAAAACGACTCGTATTAATTTCTAGCCTAACAAATCATTAATCTGGACTTTCATTATGTTAAACCTTCATATTTTAGCTTATATTAATAAGCTATAACCTACAAACATCTTTGGGAATGTTAAAAATAGCTTTCATGCAAATTAGGACTTGTTTTGTAATTATTTTCATGCAAATGGGTATATATTGTAGCTTTTTGAAATTATTAAGTCCAAGGGCTAAAATTGTCATTATATTAAACTTATAACTTCAAGGGTAAGTATTGACAGGTTTTAAAGTTAAGGGATTAATTAATATATGCTTATTAAATTAAAAGGACTAGTTTTGCAAATGTTTATAAATTGAGGGTATAAACTGTCAATTTGATATACTATATAAAATAAATATATATTTATAAAACATTATAATCTTATTGTATCACAATAATAGGTAAATTCATGTGAGGAGTTCCATTTGGGTATTTGTTCTGACGAGTTTGCTGGGTTTACGATTTAAAGTGCCCTGACTCCTCAAACAATACTACGTGGCCTCTGGATTATGATTGCCCGAACAGTGATGCAATACTTCCATAATTATTCAATAAAATATCATTAAAACTTTCTCAAAGTTCTAGAGTACAATCAAACTAAGACTTGACATATTACCTTAGGTTGCGTGTGACGAAGCCGTTACTTTCAATCCATATACCTTTGCTATCAATCCAGTTTCCCTATAACTATTAAGGTGAGTTCATAGCCTTACTTTTAAATCTATTTAAGGTTTTCATATGCCCGTGAGGGGGATACACGCTATAAACCGAATGTAAGTATTTTTCTGTATGCTATCCTGATGAATAATTGCCTAAGTCCCTACTTTTGCCATTAAGACCCCATTATCATGAACCGTTAATTACTCTTCGGAGTAAGCACGAATGCTGTGAATAGATCTATTTGGGATTGGACTTCCTTGTTGGTGTACTATACTATCGGTAACCAATAGCACTTCATTTGAATAACTATACGGGTGTTTGGCAAAGGCACCCGTTGGGGCAATTACTTG
>BQNB010210472.1:0-10267 GCA_026074375.1 Tanacetum coccineum
GGTAAAGGTGCCATATCTGTAAGAAATATCGAGTTAGTACACACGTAAACAATTTTTTAACAGTTTCTATTCCTGAGGTAGATACGACGTAGTGGGAGGATAACATACGCCGTATGGATATTATTAATGAGTATACGGCGTATTGGTTGGTGAATATGCCATATTAAAGGGATTCCAACATTTACGTCATATCCAAAATAAAGGATACATCGTATAGGGATATTTTAGGGGAAATTCCTTGATACGCCGTATCCACTAAAAATGAATACGCCGTATCGCATAGGTTTAGAGAAAAATTAGGTTTTCCCCCATTTCTACCCTTTTTTCCCATAGCTTTATCTATGCAATGTATGCAACTCTTAGTTTCTAACTATAAAACTCAAAAGGGGGGGCATATATACGGTAAAACCACAAATCCTAATTCTAATCAAACCCTAACCTTAATTCTATTCGGTAAAAAAAGAGTAGGATAAACATACCTTACGATTAGGATTAAGTGATACGAACAAACTAGGGAAGGTGATCTGAATCAAAGAGGCGCGGTATTTTTTGTTTAAAATGAGAGTGAAAAGTGTATGTGAAAAGGAATCCGACGTATTAGTTGGGTTTTTATACCCACGCTGAATACGACGTATTGGGAATTGTCTAATACGCCGCATTGGACATTATTTGCTGACTTAGTCAGAATGATTAAAAATGGTGGATACGACGTATATATGTTACCATGATACACCGTATTCATTTGTGGGGGCCAATTTCTCAAAGATTTTAATAAAGTAAAGAAAAATGTACATTGGCCTCCGCAATATCCTTGTGTGAGCTCCATCCTTATAAGACCGTTTAGGGTCGAACGGGATGCCAAATGGAAAATATAAATTTTTGATGAGATTTAATGGCATCCAGTTGTTAAAATAATTCTAACTCACGATATTAGCATCTAATGTTATGATAAAAAAATTGTTGAAAACTTTATTGGTTTTATCGTGATTGGTTTTCAAAAGTTCGTTTAATCTTTTAGTGTCAATGTTATTTCCAGAAAGTCGTGTTATATCGATATTGTCATCATTGTCCTTGATCGTTTTTGGATTATTGGAAAAAATTACGTTTAGAGGAAATGAGTCATTAAGGCAAAAAACTTTTTGTTCATTTTCATCATATTCAGACAATGACGTTTTGAATTTATTGATATGTTGAGAACTTATAGAGGGTTCATTTAGTGGGTCTGATTTAGACTTTAGATCATTATAAACGATGGCAGGGAATTCAATCTCAAAGTCTTTAAAGAAGTCTAAATCGTCAAAGTAAACAATCATAGGTTCTGGTGACGGAGATGATGGTGTATTGACTTTATCATTCTCATCTTCAGAATCCATTTTTAAATTATCGACAGAAATTATTTTACAAGAAAATAAATTTTCATCAAAGACTACCATGTAATCTTAATCGTCGGATTCGTCAAATGAAATGTTAAGGTCAATTTTGTTATTGTTAAGAGGACTTACCGTAGGTTCGCGTGAGAATGCTGCATCGGATATATCGTCAAAGACTATAGCTGGGTATTCTGTTTCAAGATTTGTGAAGCTATCGTCCTCATTTTCATAATATTCCGTCTTGCCATACCTGGCAGTTTGCCAATCAAATGTTCGACCTTGTCTTTGAGCTTTTTCTTCTTTGAGTCTGACGTATTCTTCCATAGTGATGTTTGGATCATCCATGATAAACCAATGCTGGAAATCAGAAACAAAGAAATGAACTACAAGGCAGAGTACTTTATGAAAATAATTAAATAAGCTAGAATTTAAACACACAATTAAATCACAAAATTTAATTAATTACAAACAGAATTAAATTACACTAATTAGATTAATTTAAACTATTTGTTAGAAATACTAATAAAATTAAAGTTAAACTTTTTCACTCCCCGGTAGCGACGCCAAAAAACTTGATCTGCTGTCGTGTAGAGTCAATTTATTGATTACCAAGTTTTACATTTATATTTAGCCCACTTATCCTAAAACAACACTTTCTAATGGCCGTGCACCCAATCGGGTGAATTTCGTTGTTTCGTGGTAAGTAGGGTGTCGAACACTAAGAGTGAGGTCGTTAACCTTATAATCTATCAGTATTTTAATTACTTTAGTTATGTTAATACTAATTACTTGTTAAACCTATGTTATATATGCTTCAAACGGATATGGGGGTTTTTCAGCCTGGGAGACTGGCACAGGTTTTATGGTGACAATAATCAATTCTAAACACAATAAACATTCAAGAAAACAAGCATCCTTTTAGTTTAATTATAATCTATCTAAGGATTATATCAATGATGATCTTGATAAAACCTAGCCCGTCGGGACTTTACCCACTTACTGTTTGATGGTATTTTATATACTGGTAATCCACAATTCAAATCTTTATCAATTAATCAAGAACATACTTGTTGAAACATTACGGGTCACCTATCGGTCCAACTAAGCTCTCAATTTGAAGACAAAGACAGAACGTTACTTGTGATCCTATTGGTCCAGTAATATAAAACACGATATGGAGAGCTATCCCAGTATCTAGCTCACTTGTTAGGTATAACTAGACCTAGTTGAATGATAGGTCGCATATTCAAACACGTAAACAAGTATCATGTGATAAACATAATTAGACTTTCAATGATAAATTAAGTAAATCGATTTTAAAACAAACCAAACATTAAATCTTCATTAATATGGCTAATACCCAAGGGTATTAGCCCATAACCATTGTAACTATACAAGCGTGATCAAATAACCAAGTAAACTAAACGTTTTACAGAACGATACCAAAAGTAAAATGATTATAAGAGTAAGGAAATTACACAGTGTCTTCTATGGAATCGTGATTGATGCTTGATCTTTATTGCTCTTCTTCCATTCAGAAAATCATCTTTTATGTGTAGGGTATGAAGAATATGATTTTGCACACCAAAAACTTGTTTTTGAGTATTCTATTTATAACCTCTGAAAAATGTTGGATACGCCGTATTGGGCTAGGCCAATATGGCGTATTAGGGTGTATCCCTTAGAGTGCATGTAAAGTTTACAATCAATACAATATACATTCCTAAAATATAAATATCTTTGTATCTCTAAATAGTTATCTTCATGGATACGACGTATGGCAGAAGGTGAATACGCCGTATTGGGAATTGTGAATACGCTCTTTCTTGTGAAGACTTCGCACTAATAAGCCGTATCTCTTTTCCTGGATATGGCGTATTGGTCAGAATGGGGTAATCTTCAAATGTCTTTGTTTTAGCTTTAAAATATGCGCCTTTTAGCATGTCTTCACAAATCACTCCTCAATTACTACAAATAACACTTTTAAACAATTAAGTACACATTATTGCAATAATTATACAAAAGTGTTTAGTTTATTTGGGATAAATGATGGTATAAATGTGACGTTATTTGATGTCATCAATCTAATACATCTATGTTAGAAGATCCTTGCGTTGGAGCGGGAACCCTGTCAAGGAATTTTTTTTAAATTTTATTTCTTTGAATCTACCTAATCACAGGTATAGTATTTATACTATAAAATGGGGAACCGATGGTTATCGCAACCTAAAATTGACGAATGACAAAGACATTTCATCCATATCTGTTGTTTATTACTAACATTCAAATGCAGGTACAAATGTCGATGTTGTAGCCCCATTCGGGCAAAGTCGGATTCATTACCACGTGCTCTTACTTAAGCTTCAAAAGTCATTCATTCAGCTTAAATGCAACAAGAATGTTATCAGTCAGAAAATCTCAAGTTCATGTCAAATTCAGTTTCTCTGATAATCACAAACTTCCTCATCATCAAAGATCTTCAAAGCTAAATCAAGAATCGTCTTCTAAGGAGATTATTAACCAATGAAACATTCGATAGAAGAGATTGTTAGCCATGATGAAGAAGAGGAGGTAGAAAGCTTTCAAGACAAGTATGAGCATGCTGATCAAAAGCATAAGTTGATCAAGATGATTCAAGACAAGGAGATGATGCAAGATGAAAGCTCTCAAGCACTCAAAGTTAAAAGCTAAAGGCTCAAGATCAAGATCACATAAATGACACCGAAAGAATGTCGTTGGTCTTCTCAAGCATGATTGAACAAAGCCGTTATAGAAAATAAAACATGATGCCAAGACCAAAGAAGGCAAAGCTCAAGAGTCAAATCAAATCTTCAACATTGGGAAGATAATGCTCAATTCAGTGGATGATCTCTAACTAAGAATGTCAACTATTAGCGGGAGATAAAAGTAAACCTTTAAACTTGGGGGAGTGATAGGTGTTAGATATAAAAAAGGACTCGGTCACCCCACGTATTTTATTAGTTTATCGTAAATCGTAGTTTTAATGCTAATCGTATGGACATTTGTTAATTGGCCGAGGTAATAAACCCACACGTGTAAAGCCATACCAAGGCCTATGGGTGGTTTTGTAAGTAATATATAAGCCTCTTCCATCTTATAGAAGAGGTGGTTGGTCATTTCATAATACAAGTTTCACTTTCTCTTACTAGAAACTTTTCTCTCTAGTCTTTTTCTCTTTAAGATTCGGCCAATCCACTAATATACCATTATGTTATTTCATTGTGTTATGATATCCAATATACGACAATTGGTATCAGAGCTCATGGGATGACTAGATCGTATGTATGTGCGTTTTGTTGCTTGGTTTAGATCAAAAGTTGTACTTTTAAGGTTTTTTAGCTCGTTCGTCCTATTTCCTAGATTTTGATGTTATTTGTGTTAAAGTTTAGGTTTTTCTAGTTGCTATAGCCTTCTAGTACTTAGTTGTGCAAAAGAATCCAGGCAAAAACGTTCAAAAGGGTGATTTTTAGGTGAAAAGGTATATTTTTCATCGCGGCGGTTTTGTATTATGTTCCTTGTTTATCGTAGTGGTTTGACATACTCGTACACTGTACTGGCGGGTTGTCAGTTCGTACACTGACAGCGGTTTGTCCTATTAGGCAGCGGTTTGTCAGGAAGTCAGTGACAGCGGTTTGTCGTATTCTGTAGCGGTTTGTCATCTAGTGACAGAGGTTTGATAGTAGCGGTTTATAGGTTTCGAAGATTTTTTATTTCTCAAGGCGATTTGGGAAACAAACCTCTGGCAATTTGATTTCTTGGCAGCGGTTTGGGAGTTAGTCTTCGTAGCGGTTTACTAGTATTTCTTCGTAGCTGTTTACTAATAGCGGTTTGACTAGGTAGCGGTTTACCATAGCGGTTTGTTTACAGGTTTTGAAGATTTTTACCTTATAGCGGTTTACTAAACGAACCTCTGGCTGTTTGAATTCTAGGCAGCGGTTTGGTTGTTATTTCTTCGTAGAGGTTTGACAGTAGCGGTTTGGTTCAATCTTCTTCTTGATAGCGGTTTGGTTTGGTAGTGGTTTGGTTGATTAGGCAGCGGTTTGATTACCTAGGCAGCGGTTTGAGCTACTGTCTTGGACACTTGGACAATTTTCAAACTTTTAACCTTTGGACTTAACAAACAAAACACTTAATTAAACTTCACCACTTTTAACATACACTTACTAATCATTGAACGATCAACTCATATCATTTCACAATCAATTATGATGGCTAATCTTTCTGAAGATATTCAGTGTGCCGGTTCCGATACCCGCCCACCAATGCGTGATAGGTCTGATTTTGAGTCTTGGAAACAACGTATTCGTTTTTACTGTTTGGGCAAAGACAATGGGGAAAACATACTTAATGTTTGATTGATGAAGGTCCATTTAGATTGGGAAAGTTTAGAGAAAAACTATGCTGAAGGTTGCACTTATCTTGGAACAGAAGGGATTATAGGAGTCTTTGCTGAACTTACACCAAAAGAATAAGAAGAGATTTAAAGCTGACAATCGTGCAACGAATATCCTACTTCAAGGTTTACCAAAAGACATCTACACACTCATTAACCATTACATTGATGCCAAAGACATTTGGGATAATGTGAAGATGCTCTTGGAAGGTTCTGAGTTAACGAAAGTTGAACGTGAATCACAGCTATACGATGAATTTGAACACTTCCGTCAGAAATCAATATGAGAAAACCATTCTCGAAATTCTATGTTAGGTTTACAAAAGCCTTTTAACGACAGAAAACATCAAGATAACTATGCCCAATAATGCTGACTTATTCAAATCTTGTGAAATCCATGTTGCCTGAATAGGGGTAGATTCGTGACTGCAGTCAAACTGAACAGAGGATTGAGAACATCCAACTATGATCAGATGTATGCTTACTTAAAGCAACACAAGGCACATGCTAATGAGAACAAGATGATGTTGGAAAGATACACTCAACATGCCATTGATCCTCTTGCCTTTGTATCCAATGTTTCACCTCAGCAGTACCCTACATAATCATCAGCTATTCCACAATCTTTATATGTTCCACCAGTTACCCATCAACCACAATTTGCTGATAATACACAACTTGATTCATGACTTACCCCAACTGATGACTTGATTGAAAACCTAACCAAAACAGTTGCCCTACTCGCCTAATCCTACAAAACATACCTTCCTCAAACTACATTTTATCAGAAAGAACTTCTTCTCAACAAAGGTATCCAAGCAATAGTTCAAAATGGCAGGGCTGTTGTTCAGAATGTTTAGGGTAGACAGAACAAAGGTCCAGGGAACAATGCAAGGGGAGCAGTTGCAGCTGGAAATGTGGGATTTCAGAACAGAGTTGGGAATGCAAATCCTGGTCAAGCAAAGCCGATTAAGTGTTATAACTGCAATGGAATAGGGCACATATCAAGACAGTGCACTCACCCAAAGCGACCACAGAATTCAAAATACTTCAAAGACAAGATGCTGTTGATGCAAGCTAAGGAGAATGGAGTGGTTTTGGATGAAAAGCAGTTATTGTTTATTGCAGGTGGACAAACTAACACGTTTGATGATGTGGATGAGGCACCATTACAATATTTGGAACTCAACGAGGACAACGTCTTTCAAGCTGATCAATGTGATGCTTTTGAATCAGATGTTGATGAGGCTCCTACTGCACAAACCATGTTCATGGCAAATCTATCATCAACCTATCCAATCTATGATGAAACTGGTCCATCATATGATTAAGACATTCTATCTGAGGTACAAGATAATGATAAATATCTAGATAGTGTTGGTGAGTATCATTAAGTACACGAGATGCAAAACGATGTTCAAACCAAACTAAGTGTGAATTAGGAGCTGAAATGAATAAACGATCGTTGATAGTAATATTATTCAGTAATATTATTCCGTACGAACAGTATGTGAAGGACAACACAGTGCAAGTTATGCAAAGTAATGTATCTTTTGTGCCAAATGATACTTTAATGATGATCATAAATGATATGCAAGAACAGTCCTCCCAATGTGTCTCTGCAAATGAGCAAAACAAAGTAGTCAATGAATCATTAACAGCTAAACTTGCTAGATATAAGCAACAAGTCGAGCTTTATGAAAAAAGGGCAAGGTTTGAATTAATTGAACGAAAACAAAAGATTGATGAACAAATGAGAATAATTATCCGAGACCATAATGTTCAAGAATAATTATTAAAAAAGGAACTTTATTCTGTTAAAATGCAACTTAATTCTACCATTAACCATAACAAGTTAATAAAAGAAGAAGTCACGACGTTGAAAAGGATTGTAAACAGAAAGAAAATAAGTACCTTGAAGAATTTCTTGACATGAAACAATTAAAAGAAAAGGTTAAATATAAATTATACAAATAAGATCAGTCTCTTCAAATAGTACATATGTTGTGTAAACCAAAACCTTTTTATGATGAAAAGAAGAAGGTAGCAATAAGCTACAAAAATCCCTTATATCTTACAAAAGCAAAGCAAGTTTAACATGCTCTCTATAATGATCATGAATTAGTCAAGACCACACATGCCCTTGCCATTGTGCATGATTCAGAGGATACTCTTGACTTAGCTGAGACAACTAGAATGAAAATGCTTGAGAAATCCAAAAGTACTCTATGGGTTGATAGTAAAATTAAGATTGCACCCCCGATTATTCGAAAGAGAATTATGTTGCAACTTTTACTCCATAAAGACACTTGACCCCTGAATAGATATTTTGGTTCGAAGATGTCTACAAACATTTGACCAATGTTCCGAAACCAATCACAGCATTGACGGTGTATCCACCCAATACACCTGCTAAGCTTGTCCCCAGGGTTCTTCCAACAAAAAGTTAGGTGAAAATTAATATTTACACACTTATACAACTTTTTTCAGAATTTGATAAAACCTATAAAAGGAGAATTACACCAACTGGTCTCACAGAAAGGGAAAGGGGTTTTAAACAAACAAAAGAATGTTATCTTACTGAGGTAATTCCATTTTTCAAAATGCTTAAAGAACATTTTGAGGGAATCCAAACGACTCCCGTTAAATAAGTCAAAGAAATGAAAGAAAATTTTAAACAAATGGAAGCTGAGGTTGAACAAAATGCCGTGGACAAGCAATGTGCGGACATTGAAAGGAAAAACCTTCTCATTGAAAATGAGAATCTGATTGCTGATTGCTTGTCTAATGAATTGTTGTATAGTGTCATGAATGATGTGAATACTGTATCTAGATTTTCTGAATTGCATGATGCTTACACTGTAGAACAAGCACATTGTCTAGAACTTGAAGTTAAGATTTCTAAATTAAAACATAAGATTCAAAAAGATGATCATAGTGAAATCATAAAACATTTTTCCAACCTTGAGATAGATCACCTAAACTTGTAATTGAAGTATCAAAATCTTAAAGAACATTTTAGAAACAACAAATCACAACCATCTCAGGATACTCCTGAATTTGACACAGTTTTTGAAATCAACAAAATGAAAGCTTCTCTTCAAGGAAAGGACAAAGCGATTAGAAAGTTAAAAGAGAAAATCTCTCAAATGAATGAGATACGTAGTGAGGCAGATCATATTCTTGACTTTAAGGCCTTAGATTTTCAAAACATAGAATTAACAGAAAAAGTCACTGCTCTTCAAGAACAAAATAAGCTATTTAGGGCAGAGAATGAAAAAGTTAAGCAGCATTATAGGGAATTGTCTGATTCTATTAAGATAACGCGTGCTAAAACTATTGAAAAGACAACTTCTCTGTTAACTAAAAATGAGAAACTAAAGGCTCAATTAAAAGGAAAATTGCAATGCGTTACTATGCATGCTGTAAAACCAAAAGTGCTTGCCCCTGGTATGTATGCAATCGATGTTGAACCAATCCCCCCTCGCAATAGGAACAATGGGGAAGTTCATCTATATTATCTCAAACATCTTTGCAGGTCATGTCCTAGATAGATCTTTACGCATGTTAAGGTTGTAGAGCACTTATGTAATCATAAGCAACTCTAAGAGAGACTCTAACAATCGAAACTATTGTTTACGCGGAATATAAACAACATAGTTAAAGAATTACTAAAACAATGATCCTCTATGGATCTCTTCTATTTATAATAAAAGTGTTTTTCTGATGAATCAATTGGTTCGTTCATTCATCCAACCCGTAGGTTTCTTAAATACCCACGAAACCCTAACAAAAAGCTAAAGTGATAAGTGTTATCACTTCCTAGGATATCTCATGCATATCCCTATTACTAACTAACTTTACTAACAACCCAGAGTAAGCATAATACTACCAGGAATAATATTGAAGTACCAGTAAGAACGACTTTTGTACTGCCAGTACTAACTATACTATTATCCTTACCAGTAGGAACTACACTACCAGCAGGAACTATTTACTCTACCAGTAGGAACTACATACCTACTAGTAGCAACTATCTATTACAAAATTCCTAACAAAACCCTATACCCTAAACCCTAAACCCTAAACCCAGAACCCTAAACACTAAACCCTAAACCCAAAACCCTAAACCCTAAACCCTAAACCCAAAACCCTAAAACCTAAACCCTAAACCCTAAACCTTAAACCCACCTTAAACCATAAACCCTAAACATTAAACCCTAAACCCTAAACCAAAACCATAAACCCTAAACCATCATAGTTAAAAAAAGAGTTTTTTTTTTGCGGAAGAACTTGTGTAAAATTTAATTTTATATAGTAAACCCTCAACCCTAAACCATAAATCCTAAACCCGAAACCCTAAACCGTAAATCCTAAACCCTAAACCCTAAACTCTAAACACTAAACCCTAAACCCTAAACCCTATACACTAAACCCTAAACCCTAAACCCTAATCCTTCAAAGTAAAAACAAGAGTTTTTTG
>BQNB010210475.1:0-10267 GCA_026074375.1 Tanacetum coccineum
TGCCATTAGTTGGCCATATATCATTGAATGCATCACTATAAATTTCACCAATATACATTTTCACCTTAAATGCATCCTCATAAAAGTCAATAATTTCCGGTTCTTAACAAAGGTAAGGATTTGATTATTCTAAAATTATGCCTATAATCATGGAAATTTGTTAAATATTTTGAATTAGGAGATATTTTGTTCAAAATTAGTTTCAAACCTTCCTATAATATGATTAATATCCTAAAATCCGTTTCTGAGAAATCATATCATAACATTTAAAATTGAAAAACGTTAAATTTATAACACTAAAACCTGCACTACAATAATAATATACATATCATAAGATTAAAAATATAAAGAAGCACAAAAATTTCAAAGCAATAAACCTAAAAATTAAAAATTAACATATACCTGAAAAATAGATGTTGATGAACAAAAGTGACAAACAACCAATGTAAATGCCCTCCAAAGTTGATTATGCAATTGTATCTTATGGATTTGTAGATTGAAATAAATATGTTTCAATCATAATATAGAAATTAATTTGGGGATTCTTGTTTTTTTGGGTTATTTATGTTAGTTAAAAGATGATTTGTGATAGTTATTGCTTCCAGAAGTGAATTACTGTTGATGATTCAAGGATGATTGTTTAAGGAAACGATTGAAAGGGAGAGAGATGATGGGGTGAGGCTTATTTTTTTGGTAAAAATTAAATGGTATAAAATCAGCTAACATGTCAGCCGTTGATTATTAAGTATTATACATGTGTCGTTTTTATGTTTTTTTCCCTCAAGATCAAGGTTTCAAAAACCTTCTTTTATATATGTTATTATAGATAGATAGTTGGATACCCGCGCATAGCAGCGGTGATAATTTTTTTGACCTAACTCTCCCTGTAATTCTCTACCCGCTAAGTGAATTCGTTTCACAACACTTCGAATGTATACGTGTCTGTTGTATGTGTTTGTTTGAGTTTCCCGTAGCTTTCTCGCAACACCATATTAACATCCCCATATTCACATTTAAAAGACTCTCACAGTCTCTTACCAATTAAACACTCTCTTTAAATGAATTAAGGTTAAAATCGTAAAAAATTTAAATCAAAATAAAATAAACTCACTAAAAATGTAAAAATCTAAAAATTTATAAAAATATATCAAAATAGATGTTGAATTATAGAGAACAAAATTTTAAAAAATATGGTGAAATTATATCATAAAAAAATTAATAGATAAAAAAATATTTCAATTTGGAAATAATGGTATTTTTTAATTAAGAGGTGACACATGTCACTCTATGATGTATTCTTTTAAAATAAGATGGATGGTCAAGATTGCACCTCCTTATCTTAATTTTTGATGGACCCCACAACTTAAATGCTTTATATAATAGTATAGAAGTATAGATATAGATGACTTACGATATATATTTCTATTTCTACTACTTGTAATGCATAACATGCATTCTTTAAACTTCGAGAGCTGGATATAATGGTGTTATGGCTTCAAGTCATGGGGAAATAGTGCTACCACATCATTACTTTTTCCCATGACATACTCTTTCACATGCCACCAAAAACTCTCTCCTTCGTTGGCACCACAAAAAGTGATATCGTAAGGATTTTTTTTTAAACTTAAATAAAATTCATTAATAAAAAATTACATAAAATAAACCAAATTTTAGGACTAACAGTGTAAAAAAAATACTCACATTGACTAGTAATATAAACTTATATAGTAACAAAGTTTAAAAGGAAAAAAACCCAGGATCATCTTCTTCATCCTTTGCCGCTTGCAACATCACATAACCAAAAAAACCCGCCTAATTAAAACACACAAAACACTCACAAAAAAAACACCACATAACATAATTTATACACACATAAACACACAAAAAAAGTCATTGCGTAGGTCGTGAGACCCGGTGTGGTTGGTGCAGTTTTGTAGGCTAGAGCCATGGCGCCACTATACCGAACACTCTTAAAATGCTTATAATTTGAGTATATGTATTGCCTGTAATACTTATTGACAATGTGTTCTCAAGTTTGTGTTAAAGAGTGAAATGGAAAATAAATGAAAGAAACTAAAAACATTTCATGCTCTTGACTTTTTGGAGGTAGTAAAAGTGAAGTAAAATGACAAGAAATAAGGCTGGCTATAACGGATCCTGAAGAACACCAGAAACGAAGCTTTTGTCTCATGTTAGTTCATTTAATTTTAAACGGACAAATAATTGGACACGATACGCTTAAGAACACTATTTTGTTCCATGTTCGTTGATTAAAGAAAATTGAGTTGTTCATGTTCGTTTATGTCCTTAAAAAACTAACCGAACCTTAAACGAATTAAACGATCAACATAAATGAAGTAAGAAAACACATAACAATATGGCAAATTATGCCTAATATTATGTTTTGTACGTGTTGTTTTATTCAAACATATAAACTTTAAAAGTATTAAAATTAAAAGATATGATATACGAACCATGAAATATAAAGAACATAAACGAAACGTTAATTCATACGCCTAATCGGAACGTTCACGAACATACCCGCCGAGTGACTGGTGTTCATGTTGTTCATTTAACTAACGAAATAAAATAATGTTCATGTTCGTTTCATTTAATAAATAAACGGAAAATGAAATAAACTTTTACCTAACGGTTCTAAATGTTCATAAACGTTCCAGTTCGTTTACAACCCCAACAGGAAAAGGTGGATCTTTCTTTAAACTTTCACCTCACTTTGAGATGAAATAGAGTAATAAGTGAAAAAGACTAAAAACCCAACCAATTCATAAACTATGTACTCTTTTTTAAATTTTATTACTATTGTTTAAAAGGGTATAACAGTCAATTAACAAATATGAAAAATATGAAAAGTGATGACTTTCTGTTGTTTGTTTACTTAAGAACACAAAAAAATTATCACATTTCTTCCTCTCCTCTTCCTTTCTATACTTTTCATTCATTTACTTTCCTTTAGGGTTTTAGCTGTACAATAGCAACGTACTTTCTTTATTGTTTCGTTTTAGTACGTGAACTTTTTTGTGTTCCACTTAATGTAACGAACTTTCAAGTTTTGTGTTAATTTGCACCATCAAACTTGTTTTACCGGAACCAGCTGTATTTTTGTTCCACTTAACGAACGTTTGCAACGTTAGGCTTTTTAGCCAATGAACATTTGCAACGTTAGTCCTTTATACTAACGGTTGTTTATTTTTTTTTTATAATTATTTTTTAAATTTATACACGTTTTTATATACACATTTTTATACAAATATTTTTATACAAGCATTTTTATACACACGTTTTTATACACACGTTTTATACACACATTTTTATACACGTTTTTATACAAATATTTATAAACACATATTTTTACACACGTTTTACACACGTTTTATACACATTTGTATACACGTTTTTATACACACATTTTTATACACATATTTTTATACACGTTTATATACACATATTTTTATAAACATTATCTATAACATATATATGGGGCTAACTATGAGTGTGTAAATATAAATTAGTGACTGGACGCCACCTCAATGATGACATGGCACAAACAATATTGGCATTAAATTTCGGATATTTCTAAAAAATACTACCCATGGATAGATTCGAACTTGTGACCTTCACTTAATTTTGTATCAAGATTACCAAGTGAGCCAATCCACCATTTGTATTTATACTATCAAAAACTATAATAATAACTTCTAAAAAAACCATGATATCTTTTAATTTCATCCAAAGAAATATAACTTTTTAATCAACAAAACCCTTTAATTTCTTATTTACGTTTTAGGGTTCTTATAACTCAAAACCCTAAATATTTTTCATTAGTTCAAGATATTAAGAAAGATCATCATGATGATAGAAAGCAAAGGAGGATCAACATAACTTTATGACACAATTCAAACGGTAGAAAGCAAACACTGAAATTTCTTATTTACGTTTGGTTTATTGTCTTTCTTTTCAATATTGCATTATAATCGAATGCATTATGTTTACAGGCTATTTGGAAACCATTTAAACCGATGAGAGGAGGCATGCCATATGCTTTCCTTAGATTTTCATTCTAAATATGCATTATGCCATTTTTTTAGTCAAGAAAACTTAGTAATTAACTATAATTTGCATATCTTAAGTTTGCAAATTTTGGTAAACTCAAGCATCATGGATTTGCAAGGAATAGTTATGGGCACTAGCTGAAGATCATTCGCCTTTGCCTCTGACTAACAACCAATCAAAGGTAAATCTTGTATTGAAATCACCAGAATATGATCTATTTTTGCATGTTCTACATATAGTTAATTAGTTATTCCTTTTTCTCATTTGATATATTTTTATACAATGTTCATCTTCACGCATGTCTCCTTCCTACGCCAAAGAGGAAATCTTTTGGTAATTATGCCATATATGTTAATCAAATTCTACAGTTGCTTAATAATATGCAAGTATTTGTGGTTATATTTACACATCAATGTTCTCATTATTGTTTTATTTATTCTTATGCTTCATCATTATTCTGAAGTTGTGGCTTACAGGCGTAGTAGAGGTTACTGATTCTTAGGAATTATGAGTGGATATATGTGACATGGCAGAACCATATTCACCTCAAACCCTAATATCATTCCTCCTCATAGGGACTGATAATAGCATGGAATGATCGAAAACTCAACTTCAAGACACTGTGCGGTGTTCTTAGTTTAGGGCCAACAATTTTTTACATGAATTTGGTTAAATTTTTTATATGAATCTGGTTCAATGTAACTGTCGACATTTACATTTTTTAATAAAAACTAATATGATTTTAAAAACTTTTTATTTTTAGTTATAAGTTTGTTATTGTTACTTTTTCAGGTGTTTTGGACCTTGTGATGATGTATCATGCCAATTCTACAAGAAGAATAATGGCCTGCCCTTTACATATTCTTCCGTTACGTGTATGTGTATTTTCCAAGTTGGTTTTCCTATATCTGTAAATTGTCATCTACTGTATAATTTTTAAATCATCACATGATATTATGTGTTGTCTAATTCCAGGATAGGTCTCCATGTGAACACCAAGCCTTACTTACAGCTGTTTATTTTCTTGATATATGTTGCTATTGAATTATATCCGAGCAAGTTGGCATTCATGCTCAACTGGTGTAGTAATTCGTTTATAGGTCGTTTCCTCGAGCAGATTCCTCATTGTACTGGGGATCAGCTTTACATTTTCCTATTTTATCCTGGTAACTAACTTGCTTTGGTCTTCTGCGTGTAATTCAATATTTCTGATTTAATTATACTATTGTTTTCAGATCATTCCCTTGGTGACTTTACGTAGGGACATCGTATTAGAAAGTAAGTTGTGTTTTGTGATATTGAGCATTATTTGCCTGAAATTTGGACCCTCTTGGTAATACCGTTTTACAATTCTATCATTTCACATACAGACATGCATATGGTCTTGGCTATTGGTAGCTTCTGGGTGGTTGTGTTTTGTGTAAGTTCTCTACCTCAAATAAGACCCTGTAGATTTCATGATCTTAATATCATCATTATGTTCTTTTGTGTGTGACGTATTTAGTGAACATATTGTGATTTTGACAAGAGTATTATATATTTTTCTAGGTTGCATGTATATCTTTTAGCTGTCCACATCATTTATACTATTTTAACTGGTGTTGTGGCTTTCTTGCTTGGAGCTTAGGATTTTGTTGGTGAGGCAAAGTTAATATTACATATTTATCAGATGTAGTTTGTATTTCATAGTATTAAACATAGTAAGGATATTAAAATTTTCTTATTTTGCCTTTTCCTCTAATCTGTGTGTTGACATTAAGGTTTGACTATATTGTTGCTTTTTAATGCTCTTAGATTAAGTCTATGGATGATGTCCACAAAAACTTCAAGAGTTTACCTAAAGCATTTATGGATAATCTCCACATTACTTTAGCTAGAAGGTGTTCTTGATCTCCCTTAATTACAAACTATTTTTTGAAAATTTATATTAATACGTAGTAAGATTTTACAGGGATTCCCCTTTGGAGATTGCTCAGGTAAGATGAAAATTATGATTACCGTAACTTTCAAAAGATTTTCATAATCATGGTCACATAAAATGTTAATGTCCTCTAGGTAAACGATCTGGAGAAAACGAATGTTGCATGATTTTCACCCTTCTGGAATCAGATTGTGAATAATCTTTGAGAGGAAGATTATATTACCAATGAGTGAGTCTTTTTAATTGCTCACGGATTACTGGTCGATAAATTTTTTTAACTTTATGATACACTTTGTATACAGAAAAAACAATGTGCTTCGTATGCCTCAAAGTTCTCGGTCTCCTCTTATGGTTCAGTGGCCTCTTATTCTCCTAGAAAACAAGGTTTTCAAATACTTTGTTCTTCAAGTTCCAGATTTTTTTTCTTTTTTTATTAAAACTCTTGTTTTGGTTTATGTAGATATAGTATGCCATAGTGTCTGTAGCAGAGAGCGATTCACAGGAAGAGCTGTGGTCATTTTTTATTAATACTCTTGTATTGGTTTATGTAGATACAGTATGCCATAGTGTGTGTAGCAGACAGTGACTCACAGAAAGAACTGTGGAATAAGATTTCAAGAGACGTCTACATGAAATATGCAGTGAAGGAGTGTTTTTGCACATTAAAGCTACTCTTAAATTCCGTTTTGGACAGTGAAGGGAAGTTATGGTAAGTGTACAATGAACTGTGTAGACTTTATATTGTAACTTACTGAAAATAGAGTTAACAAATTGGACCAGTTCTTAATAGGTTAACAGTTAAATGATTAGCTTTCACATATTGATTAGTTGTTCTGGGTTGAAAGAATATACGATGTCATTGAATGAAGTATAAGGACAACAAGCATTCACTTTGATTTTCAACTAAGAAATCTTGGAAACATTATTAAAAAAGTTGCTACACTGATAGGAATTATGGTCATCTCTTCCTTTTTAGTGATTTTATATTCTGTCACCTTTTACTGTTATAATGTGGTGTGCGTACTACAGGCGGAGAAAGAAGTTGAAACACCTGAATTGAAGACTAATGCTGCCAGGGCTGCTCAAGATCTTTATGATGTTATAATGGGTGATTTTCTTGGTGTCAATATGAGGGGTGTGTGTGTATAGGCAAACAAGTCTTTCATGTATGTTAACAATATTGAATTCAGTTCTTGACAGAAACGTTTGATCATTTCACAGAGATGATCATGCCATGTGGAAGTTGTTTCTAGATGGACGGAATGAAGGTCGACTGTTTTCTGAGTTGAACTGGCCGACAGGTCCTGAGTTGAACTGGCCGACAGGTCCTGAGTTGGTATGTTAGCTCTTGTAAGAGCTAAACTTGTATTAATTGACCATTTTAACGTGTGTTTATGTTTTTTGGTGTTATGTATTATGAGTGTCATATGTAATTACCATAACTCTATTTTATAATAATAATTTTACCTTTTTAATAAGACGTTATAGGAGGTTATATGCATTAATATCCAATGGACCTATATTGAAAAAGGGTCAAATTCACCACCTCTTAAGCTTAATATTCTTATGTCAACACGACTAATCTTTTATTTTTTCAGATTCTATAACCAGTACGTTGACCGGTCTGCACTATTATACCTCATATTGGCAAACAAGACATTGCATGCTCTTCATCCTAATATTATAACCATTGCCAAAAAAATGAATCTTTTTTCGGTTAACTGACCAGGCGACGCTTTATCCTGGATTATGTGAACCCACTTCTCAATGACGTTCAAGATTCCAATTGGAGCATAAGTAAGGTGTGTACCACTTAACCATCACCAGTCCTGATTTAATAAAATTTAAAGATGGTTATTTTTAGGATAAAATACCAACGTCGTATTTCAAATCATGGACACACTGGTAGGGATCAAAGGAAGTTCCGATAAAATGCTTTTATACTCTGAAAACCACAACCAGGTAAATCTATATGGTTATCCAACAAATATTCTATTGGTCGTTTTTTCTTATCTTTATGTATAAATTTGTTGGCAGTCGATTTCTGGAGGGCGGTCTTTTGCCGAAATATTATTTGGTAAAACTTTGGAACAATCATCAGTCTTGAATGACTCATTGCTTAGAGGTTGTTCTTTGCATAAGGTCGGTTTAGCACTTTAGTCACTAGAAATCCTTAAGAGATTAATAATTGAATATGGCCTAATTTGTGTTTCGTACTTATGTTTGTCGTTATTTAGATGATCAGACTGATTACATACACAATTGGTGGCCGTGCTTACCTAAATTTTATGGGCAACGAATTTGGGCATCCAAAGGTGAGATTATTCAAAATATATTATCTATCTATTATTTCAAGAACCTGAGAGAATGCAAGTAATGTTGGTTGTTATTATGTTGGCTAGCGAGTGGAATTTCCCACAGAAAGTAACGAATTTTCATTCTCGCTCGCTAACCGGAACTGGGATCTACTCGCTGCACCAGGAGTTCATCAAGATTTGCTTTCCTTCGAGAAGGTACCGCATTACTTTAACTAAACCCAACTTTACGTAAGTCGGTAATATAAATTAATCTTACAATAGTTATTTTACAGGATATGATGGACTTGAACAAAATAGAAAGAATAATTTCAAGATGGCTTCCAAATGTTCATCATGTCAACGACACTAACATGGTGAGGTGTTTATGGTCTAAATTTTTTCAAGTTTTAATCACTTGAATAGACTTTATGAAATATAATGAACTGAGTGTCGTTTTTTATGTGGGCACAGGTGATATCGTATTTACGAGGCCCATTTCTCTTCATCTTTAACTTTCATCCCTCAAATTCATACGACAGATACAATGTAGGCGTGGAAGAAGCCGGAGAATATCAAGTAAACATATCAAATTTTAAAGATAAAATTGGGTTAATCTTATTCATTATCGTGATATCTTATAATTATTTTAACACAGATTATTCTGAATACCGATGAAAAGAAGTACAGTGGTCAAGGATCAATAGTGCAGGATCAATATGTTCAGAAAACCATGAGTAGAAGGTAAGCCTTTTTCTAATTAAATTTGATACATTTTAGGCTTAGCTGAAGTTAAGTTTTAAATTATCAAAATATGTCGTGTTGCAGAGTTGATGGTATGCGTAACTGCCTAGAAGTACTGTTACCGAGCAGAAGCGCTCAAGTTTACAAATTAACCAGAATTTTGAGAGTATGAACATTGCAAGCCAGCGATATTCGGAGATTATGCGTATGAAGGCCTAAAAAGCCTGTACATTTTGTTCAATGGGTCTACATCATTCAAACAAACGGGTCGTATTATGCCGATGTAGCAAATGCAAGTGTTCAGAAGGTGCAGTTTGTGCATATGTTTGATCTAGAGTCGTATTTGCTTGACTTTGAATGTCAAACTTGTATATATTTATCAAAGCTGTTTATTAGAACTTAGAAGTACAAAAATCGGGACGAAAGAATCCGAATGACCTAACTGGGTCCGGCATATATACTAGGTACATCTACTGCTTCTAATACTAGCAAAATATGCTGTTCTCGGTATGGTCAAATGTCTAAGATGCCCCTTAACAAATTTGTGTTTTTTGTGATGCAGTGAATCCCAATGCATCAACAATTGTAGACCTAAACCTATTAACGTTAACCCTCATATCTTGCCCATCTAAATACATTGCCCGACCCACTTGGTAGCTCACGTTGGACGGCCACAATGATGTGGTTCACAACAGCGGGATGGTCCCAACCATATGTGTGAACAAGTGTACTCTCCTCAGGTTCAATCCTGTACTCCAAATACTTTACTCCCATATCTTTTGCTGGTTCACCGAAGTATTTACTCGACACCCATTTGAGGCCCTTAACTCTTGCGTCACCCCCTCATTGGTTAGCTTAGAGACAAGTAAATTAAGAAGTTCGGATGTTTTAATTCACATGGTTAAGTAAAATGTTACTGTAAACACACGTTTGTTTTTTTAACTTCAATAACTTGTAAGGTGGATATTTAGTTCTAAAGGATAGAATGTGATTCTTTCATTGAGGTGTAAGTTGAAGTAAAATTTGGAGCCCTACAAGTAATACCAAAATGAAATGTGCTTCCCATCTGCCTGTTTTATTGTATCCAGTTCATTTCATTCCTATTTGCCACAGAAATTTTGGAAGAAAAAAATGACACCTCTTTTGTGTTTTCTCGTGGCTGTCGAAATAAATGTTATCATGATCCTTTCGTTTAGGACGCCTCTAAGAAGACTAGCGATGTTCGTGTTGGATCGTT
>BQNB010210479.1:0-10267 GCA_026074375.1 Tanacetum coccineum
GTTAAGGGTACGAATGTTGTGAGTTACACCCAACGTTTTCAGGAGTTAACATTAATGTGTGGAAGAATATTTCCCGAGGAGTCTGATCAGGTGGAGAAATATGTTGGTGGACTTCCCGACATGATTCAAGGTAGTATGATGGCATCCAAACAAAAAACAATGCAAGAATCAATTGAGTTTGCTAATGAACTGATGGATCAAAAGATCCGTACCTTTGCCGAGAGATAGGCTGAAAACAAGAGAAACTCGACAAGAACTCAAGCGACAACAACACACAACAACCGCCTTTCAAGAGGCAAAATGTAGCTAAGGCTTATTCTGTTGGGCCTAGTGAAAAGGAGTATGCTGCAACTCTACCATTGTGCAACAAGTGCAAGCTTCACCATAATGGATCGTGCACTGTAAAGTGTGCAAAATGCAATAGGGTTGGTCACTTGACTCAAGACTGTAGGAGTCCTGCTGCTACTAACAATCAAAGAACCCTCACTTGCTATGAATGTGGGAATCAAGGGGACTACAGGAGTGATTGCCCGGAGTTAAAGAATCAAAACCATGAAAACCAAGCTGAAGGTACTAAAGCACGTGGAATGGTGTATTCTTTAGGAGGAGGAGAAACTGATCAAGACCCCAACAACATAGAAGATGATATCAATTCTTAAAGAGAAAATTTTCTCGCCTTGCCTAGTGAACCCTAAGTTGGAACTATCTTAGACTCTATTTTCTTTAGGAATTCTCGTTTTACTTTCTCTTCAATTTTCGTTGTGTTCTACGAATGATTTTAAATTATCTATCAAGTAAATGTGTCATAAAAATTTCGTCAATTCTACTTTAATTCCCTATTTTATTATACAAGCCACTCCTAAAAATATTATCAAAATTGTAACACTATTTTGACGAAAATGAGCATTGCATTGTTAGCCCTCAATTATACATGGCATGATCACCTATGTATAATTCAGGAAGGACCATGCCATGTTAAGAAGTAGTCGCCTTAAAACTTTTGTCAAAAATCAATTCTCTACTTATGTCACCGGAATACAAAAATTTTGTGTGCATATTCATAAAACGTGTTCGACACGAGGAACCAAATTAATAATCATAATAACTGAGTAAATAGCACATACTAGGAGGATTAAGATAAGTATCCACACCACTTCCCCAACACCACTCCGGAAGACAACTCAAACTAAATTTCAAGACGAAATTTTTCTAACACGAGGAGACTGTAACAATCCGTATTTTTAGGTCATTTTACGTCGATAAATATTCAACTATTTATTTTAAACTTTTACGCGTTTATTTTTAATTTCAACCGTTTAGTTAAATCATGTAAATTAAAAATCAACAACCAACGTAAACCGACATCAAACAAATAAAAGTTTACGTCAAACAAGTGTTATATTATTTATACTAAAATAATTTATAACTTTTCATATTTTATTTTTATACGTTACGTAAAACGTTTACGTTTCGTATTTTGGAACCTTTTTGCATACATGTAAACCATTCTACCTATCTATACTCAATCAAATACCCACAATTATATCCAAGACCTAAAAATTATATCATTTCTATAGAAACTTACCCTATGGCCGGTTGCTAGTAAATAAAACACAAAGATGATACAAAAATTGCTTCTAGAAATCTAGCATGTTTTAAATACACATACAATCAACCTATCTTACAAGATTACTATCTTACACACTACCATACCAATCCCTTACAAAACTACACCCTCCCCATTCCTAGTCCATTCAAAACCGTCCCCCCCCCCTAAATACCATAGTTTTGGTGTTGTTAATTTTTCTAGATATTTTGATTATAAATAGGTTCTTATCCTAAGTCTTCACATACACTTATCATTTACAAAAAAACTTACAATTCTCTCTTTTGCTCTCTCCCTTGGCTGGCTAAAATAACGCACAACAACACCAAGATAGTTTTGATTTTTCAAGCAAGTTTTTAAGAACATACAAGTGGGTTTAGGTTAGATCAAACATAAGGGTTTGAATTAGAGTTTAGTAGTGTTCATTCTCTTCATTCTACACTCAAGGTTCACACAAAAATCTATACACATTCATATTTATTTCTTACATGTTTACATAATTATTATCTTGTTAAAACACCATCCAGTTTTATGTTAACAAGTTTACAACAAGAAAACAAATCTTATACAAAATCAAGTAAATATATAAGCTTGATGGAAATGTGTTTAAAATATGTTAAAATGCAAGAAAACATTTTATTTGATATCTTACATGTGTCGCTAATTTATATAATTAATTGTTACAAGTTTATTTATAAAGTTTATATAAATAAATAATTGTTATAGACATTTTATTTGGGCATACTTGACATGAAATAGATGGACATAAAGTAGAGGACTTAAAGTATACTAATGATGTGGTATTGGTTAATTTAAAAGACTTGTAATAATTAAATCATGTTAAAATTTATAAAAACATGTTTCTAATATATATATATATATATATATATATACTTAAAAGACTTGTACTAAATAAGTTATAAAAACACTTTTATAAATACATATATTCGAACAGTTTGCACATTCTGGAAAGATACAAATTTTTATGACAAATATAAACCTGATGATAAAATAGTACATTGCAAGATGATTCCGAATATATAAGAAACTTGAAAAACGAAGCTATAACGAAGGAGGTATGAATTTTAAAAGATTACGGTAATTAAATATATAAAGTTGTTTTTATATAAATTATTTTATAATAATTGTTTCTGTACAGAATCTTATAAAATCAGTGAACATGATATTTTGATATCATCTCGACACGATTTCGTACATATAAAGAACTCGAAAAACGGACTTAAAACGAGAAAGTTATGAATTTTTAAAGATTTCAAAAACTATATACTTTTTCACAGCTTTTATAAAACTGTGAAAAACTGAGAGAAGACTGTGAACTTTGAAATCGGTGTTTTTGAGGGCTTTCGGGTCCGATTCGGCTTAATTATAAAACTACAAACTTGTTCGGAATGATGTTTTACAATAAAAACAAGATTTCGAAGCTTAGAAGTGTGTAAAAATGAGTAAAATCATCATGGAAACTAGATAACTTGTTATATAAATTTTGTTCACTATTTTCCTGACATGAATAGTGTCGGTTTGTTTGGACTATAAAAACTTTAGGAAGTATTTTAGCATTACTTATATAATATTTATACGCGGTTTAAAACCTTATAAATATTATTTTATAAAACACTTGAACTATATATTGTGACACTTTATAAATAATAAAAATAGTAAATCAAGCGAAATGACTATAATTAATTTTATAGCTATTAGAAAATGTTTCGAAGACATATACTTTGACATTAAATAGCAAACGTAACTTAAACATTGTTTTAACTCTTTTAACTAAACAAAAACTATTAAGTGGTGATATAACTTTATAATTTTCATTGTGGTATTTATTTTCAAGTTTATATATCTTATACGACCTATAAATAATTAGGTTGCATTCCGGATCATTCGTGACGTTACACTTTATTGATTTGCTATATCAATACATTCATTTGAGGTGAGTTTCATGGCCTCTATTTTACTTGTTTTGAACTATTTTGGGAGAGAATACATGCCCATTTACAAACTCGTTTACATACTTGATTTCATAACTCGTTTACATACACATTTACAAACTCGTTTACATACTTGATATTCGGTGTGAAGCTTCGTGAGGGTTTATTTCCTATTGATATTTAGAGGCCGTCTTTGGGTGTGAAGCTTCTTGGAGGAGCTGTTAGTATAGACACATAATTTATTAGCGGGATGGCTATGAGGAGAGCCGTGAATGCTGTTGATTTGATGAGTCTTCTTCCACAGTTACATGACCCGCAGAGTGAGCTCCTTTTGCTTCGATCATGTATGGGTATTTCTAAACTTTTTTTGGTTTAAGGACTTGTCAATCTGTACACATGGAGGAGGCGGCCTTGTTTTTTGACAAAGGTTTGCGCGGGTCAATTGAGAACATAGTGGTTTTTGGAGAACCTTTCTTTGTAGACTTACAGTGGCGACTTGCTTCTTTACTCATCCGTCTTGGTGGTTTGGGTTTGTACTCGGCAAAAGTGGCTTCCTAGTATGCTTTTGTGGCCTCGAGGGCCCAATCTTGGGTGCTACAAGACCACATCTTACGTGACAGTGGCATATGCGGTATGGATGATGATTATGTTTCTGCTTTAGCTTGTCTACGTAATACTATTCCAAGCTTTGATTTTAGCTGTTTCGCTAATAAGGACACCGCTCCCTCTAAATCCCAACAAACACTGGCGAGTGCCCTTTTTAGTGAAATGGTCAAGGATATGGAAGTCCACTTTGACATGACTGTGAGGCAGAAAGCGGTTTTTGAGTGTCTACGTGCACCACATGCTCAGGATTTCCTACTAGCTATCCTCATAGATGGGCTCGGTCAACATATGTCACCAGTGGAATATCGCACTATCCTTAAGTATCGCCTCATGATTCTCTTATTTTCGGTTGACGCTATATGCCATGTTTGTCGGATGTTATGTTTGGATTCCTTTGGAGAACATGCAGTTCATTGTAAAGAGCTCCCGGGCTTCAAGTACCAACATGATATGGTTAGGGACGTTCTTTTTTACATATGTAGGCGTGCTGGGATCTTCGTCTAGAAAGAAGCACCCGTGAACTTTCTGACTGACCCATCAGATGGAAGATCTACACTCAAACCAGCGGACATTTTGGTTTTTAGATGGGTTTGAGGGAAACATGTGTGTGTGGATCTGACTGGGGTTTCTCCTCTCGTGTGTTTGAGTAGTCGGGGTTTTATAGTTGGCCAAGCTGCTTTGAAAGCGGTCTCATGCAAAGTGACAAAACATAATAAAGCATGCATTGATAATCAACACGTGTTTATTCCTTTCGCATTTGATACCTTCGATTTTCTTGCACCTGAGGCGGTGGAGCTTCTCAATAGAGTTCAGCGGGTCATGAACAGTAATGTTATGACGCCTAGATCTACAAATGTGGTTTTCCATAGGACTAACTTTGCCATCCAAAAAGGGCTAGCGGCGCAGCTTGTTGCCCGTTTGCCTTCCAGAACTATGTAAATAATATTATTTTTAATCTAAAAAATATACTTGATTTCATAACTTGTTTACATACTCGTTTACATACACGTTTACAAACTTTTTTACATACTCATTTAGAAACTCGTTTTCATACTCATTTACATATCTCGAGGCGGGATACATTGCTCATTTTACAAAAGGACACAAGTACAACTGATGTGTCATTGTGTAGGTGTTATTTATGTATCAAGTTTTTACTATTTATTTTATGCCGACTATACCTAAAAACAACACTTTAACAGGCAGTGTACCCGGTCAAGTTGGAGTTTCGTGGTAAGTAGGGTGTCGATCACTAAGAGCAAGAGCATTAATTCCTAATCCTATCAGTATTTTAGTTATCTAAGTTAAACCTAAAACTAAAGGGGGTTTCAGCCTGAGAGACTGGCACGAGGTTTAGTTATCTAACCTAAGGTTTTGATGACAAGTAAAGAAATAAAAACACACAAGAAGATAAACAAACAATAGAGGAACGGTCAAGAACTAATGTAAGGAAAACGTATCAACCATGAATAATCTAATAAAACGCAGGTTTGTTTATTGGTGCAATGATTGACTTATCTCGAAGGGCATATCAATCCTAGACTTAGGCGGTACATCTTTCTAAGACCTAGACACGCTAATTCTGTCACAATTAGACGCATTCGCATAAAGCAACCATTTGTTGATTATAATCTATCTTAGGATATTAATAATGGTGCTCTTACTAAACCCTAGCTCATCGATACTTTACCCACTTACTGCTTAACGACACTTTATATACTAGTAGTCCACTGTCCGAGTCCTTACCAATGGAATAAGAACGTACTCATTGATCCCAGGGTCACCTGCTAGTCCAACTAAGCTCACTAAACCATTGGTAAAGATAGGTCAATATTTGTGATCCTATGATTCTAGATATATAAATTGCAATATGAAGAGCTATCCCGGACTCTTAGCCTACGCCCAAACAACACCAAAGTTGCAGCGCATTAAATATGTAGGACTAGACCTAGTTGAATGATAGGTCGCATACTTAAGCACGTAAACAAGTATAAATTGATAAACATAATCAACAATCAACGATAAATTACACGGTTTCATATAAGAACAATTAAAGAAAAGAAACCTTAATCGAACGCGTATTTGGTTGCGCGAAGATTACAAGAGTTTTTCTATGATCTTAAGGCTCTTTTCTGACATTCTATGCTCCTTTATTCGTCTCTTGGTCGACTTGGTGGTTTAGGGTTTCACTTGCATACCTAAAACTGAGTTTAGGGTCTTCTATTTATAGAGTCTAGAAACTGGTCGATACGCCGTATCGAGTGATGTGGGATATGGCGTATTGGGGATTTCTTAGAGTAAGGACCACGTTTGATATCTTTTAGAATCTTCTAGTATAATAAACCTTGGATACGGTGTATTGAGTCATCAGGATACGACGTATTAGGTTTTCAATCCTTCGTGGTTATTTGTGAAGTGCAGGCACGGATACGCCGTATCTTCTTGATGGATACGGCGTATTGATGTAAAACCAGTTAATTCTTCTTCGTTCACCAAAGTATTATATACGGCGTATCATTGATGTGTATACAGCGTATTCTTCAAAGTCAGGCAATGGTCTTTTAATTCGTCAAAGTCTTGGATACGTCGTATAGGTCTAGAATAATATGGCGTATTGGTTGTCAGATCAGTAGAATTTCTCAAACTCTTCATTTAAGCTCCAAAATGTGTGCCTTTTAGCTATTCTTCACCAAGTACTCCATAATTACTGCATTATCAAATATAAACGATTAAGTAACAATTCTTTGCAATAATTACACAAGATGGGTTATTTATATGGGATAAATGATGCTATAAAATAGACGTTATTTGATGTCATCAACAACACTTTTCATTGTTTACAATGATTACGTAGCGTGCCTAAGTACCGATAACCTACATTTCCCATTATCATGAACTATTAATTACATTGTGTAAGCGCAAGTGTTATAAATAGATCTATTTGGGATTGACATCCCCGTTCGGGTGAGTAGCGCTTACTAGTTTTAGTATACCAGAATAACGGACGTGTACCATGTCGGATTTGGGATGTTATGGATTGACGTCTACATGGGGCATTTATTGGCATTAAATTGCATTCATTCATGTCGTAGCATCAGTTTCATGAGCTTAGTGCAGTCGTAATTACATTTTGTGATATTGTATATGTGTTACAATATCATACACTTTGAAATCTTATGCTCCACACTACTTTTACTGAACGTTACTAGTTGTTAAACACTCTTTTATGATACTGTGGTGAAGCAGTAGTCACTAAACACTCTTTTATGATACTGTGGTTAAAGCAGTAAACAATATACTCTTTTAGTCCTACATTTACATTTACATAAATCTATGAACTCATCAACTTTATGTTGACACTTTTAAACATGTATTTCTCTGGTGAATTAGATGCTTGGCTTATCTGGTGTGCATTGGAGTCCAAACTTTACAAGATTGCATTCATGGATTTCTTCTTACATTCAAACTATTAAATCTCGTTGTATTATTTTAGTTTTACATTTTGATGCAAACTTTGGGACAAATGATATATCATGTTCAATTTTAATTAAATCAACGAGATTACTTTTCAAATGACTCATTTAGAGGTCGTTCTCTTGTATCTTGTGCTATTGTATTTTGAAGTAACGCTCTCGGACATATTTCTGTTGTGACCCATTTTGGGGTTGTTACAATGTGAATCGACAAGTCACGACACAAGGTTCCACTTATGTTCGGAGGACGTTGTGACACTTTATTTGGAATGCATTTTAGTTTTCTCTATAGTGACACCATGTGTTATGACGATCAATCCTCTGTCACACCTCGTGTTTCCGCCTTAGTCGGGGTGTGACAACATGCATTAGATTCACCTTACTTGCTTGTTCTTATTATCGGAACATCTCAAAGCAAAAAACATGATAAGAGTGAATTGATTAGTTACTATCTTACCGATTGAGTCATCAATTCATAAACTAGGCCAAATCGATATCTAGTTGACACAAGTTTGATCCATATAGGAACGCGTAAGTTACCTACTGCAGTGCTGTTTGATGTTGACACTAGAAGGATTTCCATCGTCACTGTGTGTACTGAAGAGTATCACTCTCATGTTCAGGCAAGATCACAAGGATAATGCGTAGGGCTCTTATGATTTCACTTGTTTTCACGGTGTATGAAGAACAAGTGTAATTTGGAGTAGTGTCCTAATGAGATTTATTTATTGATCTCTTTTGGCTTTAGACTCAATAAGTGTGTTTTGGTTTTAGTGCTGAGAGGTTGGAGCTGAATGCCACCTTTTCAATATCAACTAACTCGTAGTGAGAAAGTCGATAGATAACATGTTTATCTTTGTGAGAAATGAAACAAGTATCTTTTGAGAGACCTTGAGTGGCTATGAAGGGTTGTGAATTGCATCACTGGGTCCATGATGACTATCTTTAATACCAGAAATCGTCTTTGTGATTCTGGTAGTATATGTTTGACCCGGTTTCTGCCTAAAGTTGTATAAAGGGCTTCTTTCTTTACACCCTTTATCCTTACATTTCTTTTTTATTCTTCAACCCCTTCAATGCTTACTAAGATCACTAGCACCTTGTTGTGATTGTTCCAGTTCTAGCTCATCCTTGGTCGGCATTATTCCCATATTTATGTTTAACTCCATCTTTCCTAAGGACTTCTAGTTCTATCTAGTGGAATGTCCTTGGGTAGATCCCTCTGGTTCTAGTTGGATCATCGGACTTATACCTAACCTTAACCACCTTATGACACCATTGCCATCGTGAATTAGTTGGTTGTTGGGTATAGAGTTCGAGTCCATAAAACCATTAGAAAAACAATCAAAGTTCCCATGATATAAATTAAACCGTTTGGTACTTAGATAGTTTCATTTTTGAGGATGCTCCCCCTGCACATGTGCACCGAGATTCAAAAGAGTTTTGCACAAGGAAGAAAGAGTTATGCACTTGAGTCAACGATGATCACATTACATTTTAGTTCAATTTTCTCCCCCTTAAAAATAGCATACCATATGATATTTTTGATATCAATGGAGTAAAATGACTATTTGAGATTTGAAAAACATTAGGGAGAAAAATGTTAATAGCATGATTTCCTTGGAATATTTTCCTTAGCTCCCCCTCAATTATTGAAGGCCTGATATAGTGTTGAGTACATAATTTTGGAAGATTTTGAATTTATTGAAAAAATTCTTGAAAAATTGTACTCGAACACTATATATTTATGAAGTTGCACTTCATGTATACAAGATGAATTACGAGACATGATTTGAACTTACAAAGACCAAGAACAACCGATATTGTCACTCTATTCGAATCAGCAATCTGTGGTCAGTCACGTCATTCTCCTCTAAAAGCTTTCTTAGCTTCTCCTCAAACCAGGAATCTTTTCTTGAGTAGATACAGAGCATTCTTCAGGATAGAGATGATATATATTGCAACACGAAGGAGAACTAAGTCTCGAATGTACACATTTCATCCTGCAGGATACTGACTATCGAAATAAATCATCATACCTATGTGAACCTCTTTTATCAAATTTTACTACTTCTTTGAGAATAAGTGTAGTGATTAACCGATCAGGGAAACTTCAATTGAATCAGAAACATATCTTCAACTTCAAGGCTTCTAAAACTACATAATTATTTCCAAACAATCCTAAGCCTTTTAATACTATGAGGTGTTGGCAATATTTATTGAATGTAGTTTTAAGCCTAAGCCACTAACCTTGAAATTATATTTAAGCCCATATAGTTATTAACTTATGACAACTTAAGCCTTTGGAGTTAAAATAAATTAACTCCCCCTCAAATTATTATTCGTTAAGTTAAAACTTTTTCTGTATAATTTTCGTGACTTGTTGAAGAAAATTCAAAAACACTTTCTCCCCCTCGAACAAAGACCCGTATTCTATTTAAAGATCTGTTGTATTTTGTTGGATCGTTTTACTGAATAGATCTAAACCTTCAGCTTGCAAAGAGTTTGCTCCTTTAGATAATTCTAAAGCAACAATAATGAAACACTGAGTAAACACTATTGATTATGCGGAATCTAATCAATAATGCTAAGAAGAACAATATTGAATATCACAAAAGAACTTTTATATT
>BQNB010210481.1:0-10267 GCA_026074375.1 Tanacetum coccineum
ACTTTGACTTGTTTATTAAATTGAGTTTTAATATGATTGTAAAAAACCAGTATAGATTCATAAACCTTAATTTTATTTTTAAGAAGATATACCCAGACAGTCCTTGAAAAACTATTAACCACAGTGAGAAAATACATAAAACATCCCTGCTAGTGACCTTATACGGTCCCCACATATTAAAATGAACAAGTTCGCCAATTTTTGTAGATACATGATCACTAAGAGGAAATGGTTCCCTGGTTTAATTAGCCCTTTGACGGATATCACAAACAATGTTGGATTTATTATTTTCAAATAACAAATTTGATTTTAAAACATCTAGAACTTGGTCAGCAGGATGACTAAGTCTGCAATGCCAAGTGTATTTAGACAAAAAAAAACAGACATTATTAATAACAAAACTTTCAAGTTCTCTATCTTGATTTCCATCAAAATAGTATAAACCACCAGATTGTATATCAGTCCCTAATATTTTCCCTGCTCTCAAATCATGATTTAAGATATAGCAATTAACTTAATCAAAAGCAATTATCAATTTACTATCTCTAGTAACCTTATGAACAAACATAAGACTAACACAATATTCAGGCACCACCAACACATCAAACAAATTCAAATAATCAGTTAAAGGCATATTCTCAATCTTAGTTATATAAGCCTAAGTTCCATTAGGATGTGACACTTTGATTTTTAAGTGAGAAGCGTTAATAACGTTAACAAGAAATTTATCAGTATATGTCATGTGTTGGTTTGACCCATAATCTGTGATCAAACCCTTAGTCTCAAGTTTAGAATGAATCATATTGTTTAAACAAAATAATCTATTGAATATTTTGTTTAAAAACTTGCTTGAATTAAGAACTGTACCTATCATATTGGCATGCACGCCTTTTCTATTAATAAAATTGTCCTTGATAAGAGAAATAAGAGTTGATAATTGTTCATCAGAAAAACCAGGTGAAGAATTGGACCTAACAGAATTGTCAGAAACATTTTCCCTTTAAAATTTTGTCTAGTCTTTTTTTTTCAAAATCATCAGGGTAACCAATTAACTTGAAACATCTATCAGAGTAGCAACAGTATGACCATTAAACCCACAATTTTCACATACCAAAACAGGACCCACAACAGTCCTTCTATTCCAAATATCATTTGGTCCAGTCACAGTAGGTGTTCTAGGAACATTAGCAGAGGTTTGAGACCTTTGAAAATCTCCTCTATTAAGGACATTAGCAGAGAATGCAGACTTTTGAGACCTTTGAGAGGTACCAAAATTACTACCAGAAATAACAATCTTGTGAGATTCCTCATTAGAAATGATAACATAAGCATTTTTGACATCAAGTAAAGGTTCTCTAAAGAGAATTATGCTTCTAATTTGCATGTATGAATCATCTAATCCTATAAAAAAACAGCATTAGTTTCATTAGTTGATTATGCTTTTTAAAGTCTAGACAACATGACAAGTACATCTAGGTAATTGCACTAAAGCATCAAACTGCTTCCACAGAGCATTTAGTTTATTATAATAATCAGCAATAGATTACCCATTTTAACTTATTGAGTTTATTTTATGATGCAAATTAAAAGTTACAGACCCATCAACCTTCTCATAAGTTTCTTTTAATTCCTCCCAAACATGTGAAGCCCTTTTAGAAAAAATCTAACAAAGATAAAGTTCCTCAGATATAGAATTTAGAATCCAACCTAAAATAATTGCATTAGCCTGGTCCCATTGTCTGTCTAAAACTTCATCAATATAAGACCTTCTACAAGTTCCATCAATAAAAACAAGTTTTATTTTTTCCCTCTAAAGCAAGAAGCATAGCACGATATCACACTTGATAATTTCTTTTTAGTTTTACAGACATAACTGTTAATGCAGCAAAGTCATTCAGATGCAAATGTAATGGCTGACTTAAGTCTAATTTAATTAGTAAGGTGACGTTATCAACATCAGAATGTACATAATTCTCATACTCATCATGAGTATAACCATGCAAAGACATGATGACAGATAAAAAAGAATAACAATAAAAATGACTAAAACAAAAATGAAAGAACCACAAAAAGAACAAGTCTAGAAGTTCCTAGGCTTCCTTGCCACTAAAGTGGTAAGTTAAGGGCAAATAAACTTATTGAAACAATCAAGAATACTCATCAACGTCACAAATAATAGATAATCCTTCAATCAAAACCACAAACTTCTCAATAGTGTCCCAACCTATCCTCCAACAGTCTAATGCAAGAAATGCAAGACATAATTAAAAAGAGAGTGTAAATGGTGTTCCAGAGCACAATCATCAAAAATTCAGCATAAGACTTCCTTATTACCCTTTGATTAACTTAATCAAAGGAATAACAAGAACCCAAAACCTTTAATTCCACAAGAATCGCCAGACAAACCCAAATTTCAAGAATTATGCGTTTTACCTCAAACTTTCCAAGAACCAAGTAGATCACCAAGATACTCAATTAATAATAGTTAATTGCACACAAGAAGCCTTATAAGAACAAAAACCCTAAATTTTTCCAAACCTTATTTTTTTCAAAAATTTGGCGTTTTCTCAAAAACTTTCAATTTAACCAAATCAAAACCAGATCTATCAATTAACAACAGATAATTGACCAAGAACGTTTTCAAAATTAAAAAAATCTAAAATTTTAAAAAACCTTAATTTTTATAAAACCAAATCAGAGCAAAAAAGAAGACCTTGCTCTGGTGCCATGAACAAATTATGAAAAATACTAACCAAAGGATCTTGAATCTCAATTCAAGATCAATACAAAACTATACTAACAAGATCATAAGAAAATGATCTTAATCAACTAAACATAAACAACTTAAATCACTACGACTACTCTATTGTGATTCTATTATCTAAATTGATAATAGCCCAATTACAAACAACAATCAAGATCGAATACAACTTTTTAGAAGAAAAAAAAAGAGTGAATTTGTAGAGAGGGAAACAGAGATTAGGGTTATGAGTGAATGAGTCATAACCTTATGCTTATATAGCCAGGCTTTGAAAGTTTGCCAACTTGCTAGAAGAACACCCCCCTCCCCCAACTCGTTTCAGCTTGTCATATTGCTCCAAAACCTTTTGATTAGCCTTAACTGAAAATACACAAATTACAAAGTAAGTCCCTCAACTTATATCTTCCAAAATAAGATTATATTGTTGTAATCCCCCAACTTATATCTTCCAAAATAAGATTATATTTTCAATAGATGGATCACGCTAAAATCATTACACATATACTTTAAATAAACTCTTTTCAATGATGAATTTAAATCCTCCCGTATCTAACTTGAGAAAAGTAAATATGCGGCAAGTCTTTTCTTCGTATTAAATCTATCAAACAATACTAATCATGTTGATTTAATATAACAAGAATTATAGTTTTGTAATAAACCAGTTTGTATAGATATGTATGTCAATTTTTAAATATATGAACAAGATAATCTTATCAATAACTAATGTCAATTTGGGAAAGGAAGTCAAAAGACATATCACGTTCTATCTTAATTTAAGAAGTTATCTAATTATTTAAAGTTAAAGATGCATTATTTATGTGATGACATGATTACCAAAGTGGAAACTATTAATTTGAATATTTAATAGTTACAAGTAGCATATATGAGATGCAACTTACATTTTCTATCACTTAAAATAATTTAACAATCAACTAATCCAACTTTAAGTCTTTTAACATGTATAGACTGAGCTTGTTTGTGTTATTTCATATACCGAGCTTTTGAGCTTATCATACTTTCAAAAGTTTGTAAGTTCACTTTCTTGACTTAATTATAATTAAGCTTATCAAAGATTGTACGTAGTAACACTATAAACTCAACTTAGTAAATTCATACAACAAAAGAAGTTGGCTTATGAACTTGAGGGAAGGGAGTGGTCGTGCCATGGGTTCGTGCCAAGCTATGGCGCGAGATTGAGCCATGGCGCACCACTCCGTGGTTCGCGCCAAGGTCTCTCGCGCCGTGGCTAACAGCCCACGCGAAAGATTTTTTTTTTTGAAAAAGTATCCGTTGGGGGGAGCGGGTTTTTGAAAAAAATACCCCCAAAACCCTATTTTTACCCCTTTAAAATCCTATAAATACCCCCTTTATATTTTATAACTTCACACACAATTTCTATATATATTCTACATCAATACTTCTCATTTTTCTTTGAAATATGGATCCAAATAATCTCAACGATTTCGACACAACCAACACATACGATCATTATGATGCTTTCTTTCAACCCGACTATGATCGCTATATGCGAGATTACGAGTCGTATCAACATTATATGAGTTTGTGTGAGCAAGAAGCCGGGGGTTCGAGTTCCGGTCCTATTAGGAGGAGGAGATACATATATCGTGAACGAGAAGAGGCGGAAGAAAGGCTAATCGACGACTATTTTGGCGACGACGAGTACGAGCCTAAATATCCGGAAGAAACGTTTAGGCGAAGGTATCGTATGAGCTCTACACTTTTTAATAAAATAGTCAACGATATCTTAAATTATGATGTTCAGCCTATTCCCGAGTACTTTACTTATTTTAGCTCACGGCTCGATGCGACCGGTCGTAAAAGTATTGGTCCTAATTTAAAGTGCACATCCGCCATACGCCAACTGGCGTACGGCACTGCACGAAGAAAAACATGGACTCCTGGGAATGCTCAGGAGTATTGATTATATGCATTGGGATTGGAAAAACTGTCCAAAGTCATTACATGGGCAGTTCAAAAGAAGGGATCATAAATACCCAACTCTTATGTTAGAAGTTGTTGCGGATCAAAGATTGTGGATTTGGCATGCATATTTTGAGGTTTCTGGGGCGAATAATGATTTAAATGTGTTATATGGTTCCCCATTATTTGATGATGAAATTGCTGATATAGCTCCAGAATGTCCGTTTATAGTAAACGGGCATACATACAGGAAATGTTACTATTTAGCCGACGGTATTTATCCGGAATGGTCTACGTTTGTCAAAACGTTTTCTGTTACAAGGGATGCCAAGACCTTTAAGTTTAAAACAATTCAAGAAGCTGCAAGAAAAGACATTGAATGGGCATTCGAAGTCCTACAAGGTCGTTGGGGTATCATACGACAACCCGCGCGTGCAATGCAAATCAACAACCTCAAGAGAATCATGTATTGTTGTATAATTTTACATAACATGATATTAGAAAACGAGGGATTTGAAGTTAACCTGAATCATATGTTCGTGAGTCTAGAACCGAACATGGTTAGAAGCTGGGTCGAAAGATGTGATTTACATGTTAGGAAGGCAAAAGAACTTCGCGATAGGAAAACGCACATCGACCTTCGACAAGACCTTGTGGAGCATCTATGGAATAATCAGTAGTTTGTGTTTTTATGTAATGTTTAAGTTTTATGATATTTAAGTTTTTATGTAATGTTTAAGTTTTTATGTAATGTTTAAGTTTTATGATATTTAAGTTTTTAATGTTTAGTTTTATGTAATGTTTTATTATTTAATTTAAGTTTTATAAGTTTTTTAATTAAAAAAAAAATTTAGTTTGGCACCAGGCACCAGACCAATGCCGCTGAATTCTGGTGCCATAGCAATTCTGGTGCCAAACACCATTTTGCTGACGTAACACCACTTTTTCTCTATGACACGAGAAGTTTGACACGACCGCTCCCCCTGCTACGTTTTTTTAGGTTAGTGGACATGAAAAATGATCATGTTAGCTGACCATTATATCCATGATATTCTTCTCATGTGACATTCAATGTTGCATTAATGACAAAAGACTTTCCCTGTTTTCATGTGAGTATAATTGCATGAATCCTCACATATTTGCTGTGACCATTCACAAAAGAGTGTTGATATTAACTTTTATTTTTGCATTTTTCGTGATTTATGTTGAACTTTTTTCAAAGACTATGACATACCTAATTCAGTAATCCGAACCTTTGACTCTTTGAGATTTGATTTTGAGTTGAGGCCATCCACCATTTATAAAACTAAATTAAACATTCTTTTTCCAATATTAAAATATGTATATTTTCGGAGCGCAGTAAAAGCATAAGTTACTTTAAGTCATGGCTTGAGCCATTTCCGAAAAGGTTGCTTGATGGTACGAGTTCCACACCACATTTCGCGTTTTCGAGTGTTGAGCCGTTACCATCACACCAAATGCTCCCGGAAAACACATGTGATGGCATGAGACCCACACCATCACTCGCGTTTTCCTGTATTTTTCTTGCGTTATGGAGGGAGGGGTACTTGACGACACCAGAAATGTAGTGTTATGTAAGGATGGGGTGTTTTTGGTGTTATGAGAAAAAATGATGCCTTCTAAAACTGGGTATGTTTGGTATTAAATCCGATGATTTTAGTAGGGCTGTAAACGAACTGAACGTTCAGTGAACATTTCGTGAACCGTTCGGTAAAAAATTCGTTTATGTTCGTTTATTTATTAAATGAACGAACATGAACAACATTTTATGGTCGTTTAGTTAAATGAACGAACATGAACAAAAGTCTTGTTCGTTCATTTATGTTCGTGAACGTCCGATTATTCGTTCGTTTATAATCGTATATATGTTTATGATCGTCTTTCGTATCTTTTTTATTATATAGTTTTAAAATTATTTTACTTAAACGAAACAATACTTATAAAACACAATATGGTGTATATTATTGTAAATTTTATGTTTATTTACGTCCGATCGTTTATGTGCGTTCGTTTATGTTCGTTTAGTGCCTACATGAACAACCTTATTTCTTAATAAACGAACATGAACAAGAAAATTTGTTCGTTTAAGCGGTCGTGTTCGTTTATTTGTCTGGCTAAAGTTAAATAAACGAACATGAACAAGGTTTCGTCCGGTTCGTTTACAGCACTAAGAACATGAGTAATCATGTCTTTTACTTATCTATCCTATGATGAGATTCGTGTTACGACTTGGTCAAATGCTTAATATAACGTACTTCAGGAAATAATGTATAAGTTTATAAGTAGAGTAAACTGCAAAATACATCCATGTGGTTTGTAATTTCTTACATAATACATCCCTGTTAGAAACTTTTAGCAGTTTACATCATTCGTTAGGCACACGTTAGACATAATACATCCATGAGGACGAACGATGCAATTTTTTTTCCGTTATCTTCTGACGAAGGGTGTATTTTGCAGAAACCGAAAAGTTTACCACAAGGATGTATTTTGTAATTTTTTTTTTAATTATTTTTTTTATTATTTTGTACGTTTTCTCACGTTTTTATACGCTTTTAACGTTTTTGTACGTTTTGATACGTTTTCATCCGTTTTTATCGATTTATCAGTTTTTGTGGATTTTTTCGTTTTTGTACGTTTTACGTTTTTTACATTGTTTTTTCGTTTTCGTACGTTTTAATACGTTTTTTTTATTTTTTAATACATTTCTTTTTTCTACGTTGTTTTTGTACGGATGAAAACGTACAAAAACGAAAAACGGATAAAAACGTACAAAAGCAGACAAATCAGAAAAAAAACATACAAAAATGGATGAAAACGTATAAAAACGTACAAAATCGTATAAAGATTACCAAAACATATTATACGTTTTTATACGGAACGGATAAAAACGTACAAAAACGGAAAACCCCAAAAAAACTGATAAAAATCGATAAAAACGGATGAAAACGTATCAAAACGTACAAAAACGTATAATGATAATAATAAAAAATTAAAAATAAATAAAATAATAAAATAATAATAATAATAATGAAAAAAATTTATAAAAAAATTTTAAAAAATTAAAATTTTTTTTTTGCAAAATACATCCATGTGATAAACTTTTCGGTTTTTGCAAAATACATCCCTCATCAGAAGATAACGGAAATTTTTTTGCATCGTTCGTCCTCATAAATGTATTATGTCTAACGTGTGCCTAACGAAGGATGTAAATTGCTAAAAGTTTTTGACATGGATGTATTATGTGAAAAATTGCAAACCACAGGGATGTATTTTGCAGTTTACACTTATATTGTAGTTAAAAATATACACTCTAAATCATGTGAAATATAAGTAGGAACAATAGAATTTGAAATAACACGACATTAATGTTCAATATTGTCAACATAGAACATGAGTAATCATGTCTTCTATTCCACTCATACATAGACTTATCTATCATATTCATATGATGAGTATTTGTTACTTCTATTGAATAAATGTTTGTATGCAAATGAGTAACAAAAGTTGGATTGTGATATTCTTTTTATGACTATCAAATTCATATATGTAATATTAGTGTTATTTTAGCTTTTTCTTTCCATTCACTCCTTATCTTTTACCCGTAATAGTCACACCATTCATCATCTTTCATTAAAATAATCACTTTATACAAATATATCTCACTAAATACCTCACACACACTCACAAATAAAATAAAAAACACTAAAACACAAAAGGGGGCTCACAATAAAAAAACACTCACCAAAGCTGACCGGCTCACCTTTTCTCTTTCTTTTTGTTGGGTCACGAGTGAGATGGTGAGGATGTTTTGGGTTTTGACGCGTGAGTGAGAGTTGAAAGGTGAGGCCTCATCTTCCGCTCCTACCAGCCTTAAAGGTGAAAAGAGGCATTTAACTATGGAGTGTCATTCATCGCTGAGGGATTTCATCAAATGAACTTAATCGATTTGGAATGTTAAATTAATGACACTTAAGGTGAAGGGTAGTGACCACTCCTACCAGCCTAAACACATATGACAACAAATTTTTTTCACCTCAAAATTTTGGGTATATGATAACCAATATCGTCCCTTTTAAATTGAAGCATGATATCATTTAGTATTTAGACAATCAACACCAACAAATACGGATGGTAATGGGGCGAAGAATATCGGGATCGTATTTACCATTCCCATCCCCGTTTCTCACTCCCTATCCTCATCCCCTCCTTCATCCACATCAGAAAATCGTTTTACATCCTCATCCCCTCCTCCATCCACATCGGAAAATCGTTTTACATCCTCATCCCCATCCCCAATAGGAACGGGATTCCCACATGGATTCAGGGATTTTAAGTCTTTAGGAATTGAGCATAAAAGTTACATAACTAATCGAACATATATAAGGAATAATCTATATATGTCTTAAAACAACATTTTACAGTACAACAAAACAAGCAACGATTGTCTGATCACGATTCAGAAACCCAGACCGGATCTAAGCAATGACAAGTACAGAAACCGATTTGGTCTAAAACACGGGACCGAGGACCGGACCGATATGTTCGGTCCATGTCCGGGTCGATCCGGTCCAGTCCGGTTCGGTTCGGTCTTCGGTCCGGTCTAACAAAGCATAATGGCCGATTTTTTCTCAAGACTCCAAATCCAATACTGATTATGAGAAAAAAACGTACCAAGGATCGGGACTAAAATATGTACGATTCCTGTTCCGTTCCGCGATATGTTATGCTCTGGCGCTAAATGAAGTTAAAGACCATAGAAAAAACAAATAAAAGAAACGTCAAGTTAAAGTTAAGCAAATTAATATTATTACATCAAAGAGCAAACTTAGTTGATCAAGTGGTTAACACTCTATACCTCTGAATGACAAAGGTTTAAGAGTTCGGATCTCTTACCCCTTGCAAGGCTTGGATGTTGTTAAACAAACCGTATTTTAGATCAATGTTCGACTTCATTTAATTCACTATATATAATTTTTCTGGTACGCGTTTGCATAATTTTAATCTGTTTACTTTGTAAATCTGAGTAGAGCAAAAAATCAACAATCACGTAACATTACCACCAAACAAATTAAATTTATACGTCAAGCAAGCATTAATATATTTTACAAAGTAATAATTAACTTATTATGTTTTATTTTTATTGGTTACGTAAAGCGTTTATGTTTCGCAATTTAATACGTTTAGGCATATCTGGAACCACCAAAACTTTTCTACGCTTCAACAAATACCCATGTTTATATCCAATACTCAAAGTTTTTATAAAACTTCACATATGTTAAGATTGTTGGTCAAATGGTACATAAAATAAACCAACTAAACACTAAATGTTACAAGAATACACATTATCATTTACCTTTACATATTAAAAGTGCAAGTAAATACTAGATATTGCATATAAAAGACTAAATATTTTCCTAGCTCATCCCTCCCCCAAATTTTCGTGTATATTGTAGTCCCTAGGGGACCAAGAGCTCACAAATTATCAACTAATACTTGTACAAGCAAAGCCTCATTAAGGCTTGTGTCCAAGACTAGTAACAT
>BQNB010210482.1:0-10267 GCA_026074375.1 Tanacetum coccineum
TCTCTCTCTCTCTCTCTCTCTCTCTCTCTCTCTCTCTCTTACTTATATATATATATATATATATATATATATATATATACTACCTTAATATCCTTAAAATTTTGAAATTTTGAAAACTTAATTAAATTTAGTTTATCTAAATTATCTCTGAGAGCATTGGGTACGATGCGTTTTAAGGTGAGGTCGTCCCCAAAACACGACCAGACAACGCCAAAGCCACACTAGAGGCGCTTTCGGGTCTGGCGCAGTCACAACCAGCCCAAATGATCTTTTTTTTGCGTTGTATAGTACATCTATCAAGTGGAGCGATATAAATTAGTATTTAAATACAAGTATTCGTGTGTATATACCAAATATAATAAAGGGATGATATCTATATATTATAAAAGATTGAGTCCTGTAAATTTAATAGGGAGTCTTGATGATTTAAACCCATTAAAACCCTTTAAGGATTTGCCTATGTAGTTGCCCTCGAATTTAATATTTTTGGCAGTTTTAGAGATGTGAAGCATCATCCATGAGGTTATAAAATCTTAGAATCTGCCATCTATAAATGAGTTAGGGATGTGAAGTATCATCCATGGGGTTACAAATCATAGAATCTGCCATTTATAAATGAGGTATGCACTGCTTTACCTCCCTACAACTCCTAACTGTTGTTTAAGCCTTGCAGAACTGAAAGCAAGTATAATAGGGCGACTGAATCTACACAGATTTAGGCTGGAACTTGAAGACTCAGACACGGACGTTACACCTGATGCGGATGAAGAAGCCAAATATGCCACCATTGGCTGTTCTTCTGGAAAGAAAAAAGAAAAGGTCAGCTCACTCTTCAAAGGTTCCCCCATCTTAAATGTTTGTATCATAAAACTTATCCTCGAACGACTAACATGTTTAGAAGGATGTCATCAATTTAGGCTGGAACTTGAAGGCTCAGACACGAAGGTTAAACCTGATGTGGATGAAGAAGCCAAAGATGGCACCACTAGATGTTCTTCTAAAAAGAAAAAAAGAAAAGGCCAGCTCACTCTTTATAGGTTCCCTATCTTAAAATTTATTCAAATATTAACAACTGTTGTTTTGGTAATTTATACTTTCACATACATTATGGACGACTTTGTTTCGAACTAGAAAGCCCAGGTTTTAACCCTACAAGCACCAACCATCGTCATGAGCAGAATCAGACATGCGAGAGTAGTTAGGAAAGTAAAAAATAAATAGGGTGGTTTTGTGTCTTGCACATGACAAGACTCATGGTTTGTTTTAACAATGTTGGTTATGTTGGCCTGATGTTCAATAGGTGAATTGCATTTGAATCTCAATTGAGCTATGATAATTTCATTTTATTCGAACTACATTGTGTGAGGTTTAGGTTTACTACTGTGTATGTAGTAATATACATTGATGTGCTGTCATGTAGGGTTATTTTATAATTATTAAGTTTTACATTTATATTTAGCCGACTATACCTAAAACAATACTCTAACGGACAGTGTACCCGGTCAAAGATGTAGCTTCGTTGGTAAGTAGAGTGTCAACAACAAAGAGCAAGAAAGTTAACCTTATATTCTATCAGCATTTTATTCACTCTAGTTAATTAATTCTATGTTATTTCTAATTATTGTTAAACCTATGTTAAACCTACTTCTATTAGAAAGGGGGCTTTTAGCCTGAGAGACTGGCACACGGTTGGTGGTGACTTAAATATATTTAAACACAATACATGCAAGAAGATAATTAGAGATAGAAGAGCGGTCAATGTAAGAAAACTGTATGAACCATGATACTTCCGATCTAATGCTGGTTTGTTTGTTTAGTGCAATGAGTGCTAATATCTAGGTGGCATATCATTCTTAAGACTTAGACGATACTTCTTCCTAAGACCTAGACACGCTGAATCCTGTCACAATTAACGCATCCGCATAACACATCCTTTTTATTAATTATAATCTATCTTAGGGAATAAAGTGATCTTGTTAAACCATAACCTATCAGGACTTTACCCACTTACTGCTTAACGGTCCTATGTATCCTGGTAGTCCACTGTCCTAATCCTTACCAAGAGCTCAGAACGTCGATATCTAGGTCACCTGCAGGTCTAACTTTTTCCAATGACCACAAGGTAAAGAAAGGTTATTATTTATGATCCTATTATTCCAGATATACAAAGGTCTGTATAGAGAGCCATCCTGATATCTAGATTACTTGGTCAGTATCACTAGATCCAGTTGAATGATTAGGTCGCATACTTAAGCACGTAGACAAGTATGAATTGATAAACATAATTAATAATCAATGATAAATTAACCAGTCAATATTAAAACAAACCAAACTTTTGATTTTCATTATCATGGCTAATACCTAAGGGTATTAGCCCATAACCATTATAAAAGATACAAGAATTAATAATTGAACAACCAAGGTAAACTATCCGAGTTAACGAATGATACCAACAATTGAACATTTATTAAGAGTATAGGAATTACAAGGTGTCTTCTTTGGAATTATGTACTATGCTTGACCTCTTCTGCTCTTATTCTCTTATAAAGATCGACTTTTGTGGTTATTGTATAGAGAATATGGTTAAGCGCATTGAAAACTTGTTTTTGAATCTTCTATTTATAGGCTCTGGAAATAAACGGATACGCCGTATTGAATGAGGTCAATACGGCGTATTGGTGGAATTCCTTGGAGTACGCACCACGTCCATAATCAATCACATTAACTGTCGTCAGTCACATTAACTGTAGGATCTTAGACTGCTGACCAGCTGGATACGACGTCTATTATCATCAGGATACGCCGTATTGGGTATTGATTTTACGCGATTTCTTATGAAGTGCAGGCATGGATATGCCGTACCTTCTTTGCTGGATACGGCGTATTGAGTTAGAATTAATAATCTTCAAATATCTTCATTTAAGATCTAGAATGAGCGTCTTTTAGCTATTCTTCACAAATTACTCCATAATTACTGCAAATAACAACTTTAAGAAATTAAGTAACAATTATTGAAATAATTATGCAAAATGGGTAATTTATATGGGATAAATGATGCTATAAAAGTAACGTTATTTGATGTCATCAAATATCCCCCCACTTGAATCCTACTTGTCCTCAAGTAGACTTTAGAAATTTAGAAAAACATATCCCGAAGGATTTTTTCTTTAAGCATTCTTTCAATCAATTACCTGTACACAACCAAACACCTCACGAATAGTGAAAATGAAATCACTCAAATCACTCAACTAATCTATGTGGTAACATTTAACTGATTCGCTCAATTGCTCGGTCGTGACGAGTATTCTATCATATGCTTGGCAACGATACACATCTCCACCACTAAAGCTAAGGAGTAACAACTTTATAAAGGTAAATTGGGTTTAAAGGCTTAACGGTTTGATCACTCTTTTTAATCTTTATTCGATACTAATATCCCAAAAAAGGTGACAAAGAATCACACATGCACACCCATAACGATGGGATAGACTTCGAACCTTAACTCGAATAAGCTAAAAAATAGGACTAGTAGTCATTACCAAAAGTCGTAAGCTAGCAAGGGCGACAAACTAAATAAACACATCCGTAACGATGGGATAGACATATATGGTTGCAATCATTCCCTCACTCGTGTAAAACCAAGGGTTAGGACAAAGAGTAATATATGGTATGGATCTTCTAATCTTTTCACCAAAAGTAATAAACCAATGAGGCAGAAAAAATCACATATATATGGCCGTAACGACAGAATAGATATATGCAATTGCTCGCATCCTCATTCGAGTGAGACCTAAGGTTATTAATTAGGAAAAGACGTAATTGTTGTTAAATAAAATACAAAACAAATAGATTAATCCCGAACAAATAAGGTATACTGTTTCTAGTAACTTTCCTGACCGTCCCATGATAAAGACACAGAAATATACATAAACGTCTTGATAATTGTTCAAAAACAACCTAAGTTGGTGTTCTAATAACGGTCAACTTCCCAATGATCCATACTATACATACTTTTACACAATCAACTGGTGATATCTACCACTTTATACAAATCTTTACATCATTGATTTATAGCACGTATTCAACGAATAATCGATCATTCGAATAATAACATCGGTTTAAGCGTTTATTGAACCGACTATCTTTCATTTGTTTTTTGCTGCAATTTTCTGATTTGTTTTTTAACATATCTACCAACTTCGATGTAAATTCACCATCTTCACGATCATAATAGTTTCGAAAAATTTCTTTGTTATTCTTCATACTCAGATACTTTTTATAGTGAAAGTAGTAAAAATACAAGAGTGAACTATTTTTTACATTCCCAATTGCGATGTGCAATTTCCCAACCATACTGGAGATAGAAGAAAAATGACATAAGACACTGGAAATACATACTTTACACAAAAAGCGACTAACAACTGATAAATGGACTTAATCTAACAGGGTAGGCTAAGGTGTAAATGTGTAACAAAATAAACAGTTATGTAAACAGGTATGGTTTAACTGGTTTTCTAGGGGGGTCTTACTCTTAAAGTGAAAGTAAACAAAGGGTTTATACGGGGGTTAACTACCCAGTGTGGTTAGTTAATAACACAACATATAGGCTTTTGGGTGATTTCCTCGAAATTTACCAATATAAACAGGTTACTCCAATTAAATCCATAATACTCATTATTGTGGTCTTGAATAGATATATCAAGACAAGTTCTAAAGTTTACATCATCATTGACAGACTCATATATTTATGGAATTTGGGTGAACATTTGGAAATGGATAAGGTTAAATTCTCACAATTTAATAATAAGGGTTAATGTGCGCAGGGTCATGTAACCACTAATTTCACAAAACTATGCTTGAATTTTTTTTAATTTAAAAAACAATTTAAGCATTTTATTATGAAAAATAAGATAAGTGTTCTAATTCTCCTCCCCCCACTTGAATTATACAACGTCCTCATTGTATAAATAAAACAATTAAGAATAGGAAATAAAGGAATTAAAACGAGGAACTCCCTCGATATTTTCTCAGAAGGATTCTCCATTTTGAGTTTTTGAGTAAGGTTGTGTGTTGTAGAGGCGTCAGAATGCCCGTATGACTACACATACTTAAGATTCCAGAGTATACTTTCACCACTTTGTCGATTTCTTTTCCAGCGAGGTCATGCAAAAAAATTTAGAAAACACCATGCAACTCTATCTCGGGTATACACTGGTTAATATACAGGAAACAAAAAATAAATATTGTATAGGGAGTCAATACGCCATATCCCAAAACAATGGATACACCGTGAGACCTGTAAAAAATGTCTGGATACAGGTCAGTTCTGTTTAATACGTCGTATCATAAACAAAATACGCCGTATAGACAGAACTGACAATAATGTTTTTTAAAAATAATGCAGAAAAATAAAGGACTGATAACGTCTAGACATTTAATACGCTGTATGGTGTGGAGCGGATACGCCGTATTGATGTCGAGGAAGACAGACTCAACAAACTAATAAAATTACAAACAACTGGGTTGTCTCCCGGTAAGCACTTTTTTCAGTAAAGTCTTTAAGTTAGACTTGTTCTTTAGGCTCTTCACTCATTCGCTCTTGTCATGAGCCATCCATCATCTATAATGCCAAAGATCTCCTGGTAATCTTGACATGCATCAACATCGGCTCTTGCAAGATCGTTGTGCTCGTGCTCTTTTATAGCAACATACTCTTCTTCGGGCCTGAACGAGTATTTGGACATCATGAAGCTTCTAACCTTGCAGACCGACGGTCTATGGGAGGGATCATCATTTGATCTGTGTCTACTTTCTTCGTGTTGCTCCATTTAATCTAATTTGTCATGAACATCATCGTGTTCTTTTGCTCCATCGTTCTTATCAAATAAATAGCTTATATACAGATGAGGATTATAGGTAGCATTAAGATTGGTATTTGCAAATGGTCTTCGTATGGGATCTCCCCAACCAATGAATAGGGAATATTCATGAGTATTTGCACTCCACCAAAACTCTTCAAGCTTTACCAATAACTCATTATCAAGTTCATGAAAGTTCTCAAAACATCCCTTCAACCACGAACAAAAATTTCTTACTCCTTGAGTCGCATTTCCCAATGATCCTTCATGTATGGCCTTATGCATTAAGGCCTCTTCTTTTAGCACTCCATCAAACAAATTATCGTACCATTTGTGATCTTGGAAATAAGTCACGCAATTGACTTGAACCATCCTGGGTAGTTCCCATCATTACAGAATCCATCATTATTTAAATTACATGTGGGCCATTTAGCCTTCCTATTATTGAAACAAAACGGTTTGCATATATGATCACACAATTGATATGGTACCCCATTATCCGACCATGGTTCTTCAAGACTACATGTCATATTATTATTTAACTCGTATTCATATTCTTTGTTGGTTTTGATTCCTTAGATATCGAGAGTAAATAGATCCATGTCAGTCTTAAGAAGATAAATGAATTCGTTGAACGCTTTGCACAAAGGTGTCTCATGCTCAAATAAGTCACCCTCGATCTTAAAGATTTTAGCAACAACGTTCTCCTTATCAGAGTTTTCCTCATTATCAGCTTTTATCTCCTCATGGTTAGGAGAAAGTTGGTAGAATTTTTCAAAGAACTTTTCTATCAAATCTTCCCAAGTTGTAACTGAACCGATACATTCCTCTTTAAACCATTCACTTCTAGTCCATGTAAATCGAGAATAGTCATCTATGATTACTAAGGTATAACAATTTCCTCTATAACTTCGTATGGCGGAGGGGCCGATCAAATCTATGTGTAGTAGTTATAAGCATCTAGTTGTTGAAACTATATTTTTAGCCTTGTGACTCGCATGAGCTTGTTTTCCAATTTTGCAAGCATCACAAAAATACCGGTTGTATTTTAATTTAGGTAGGTTTCTAACTAATTCTTTAGATGATAATGATTGAATTAATTGCATCTTAGCGTGACCTAATCTCCTATGCCATAGTGTGGAATTTTTGTCCAATGTTGCAAGGCATATTTTGTCTTTCGGTTTATTTCCTAGTTTCATTACATATATTCCTCCTTTCTTAATTCTTTTACCTATAACCTTTTCGTCTTTATTATTTTGCTATCGTGTTCGGTAAATATTACTTTGCATTTGTTATTACATATTTGACCTACACTAAGCAAGTTATATGTTAGGTTATCCACGTGCTCAAAATTTTCAATTATTAGTGAGTCTTGAGAAATCGTACCTTTGCCTATGATTTTACCGCGCAAGTTGCTCCTAAAGATTACGTTTCCTCCGTTGTATGCTTTGTATGAAGAAAATAACTTTCGATTACCGGTCATGTGTTTTGAGCATCCACTATCTTTAATCCACTACTCATCGGGTTCCAAGTTTACTCCTAAGCATATTTCATCGGGCTGAGCTACAAGACAAGTTTCATCTTTAGTCTTTTTTACTTCATCTTCTCTATTGTCGCTCCATGCTCCTCCAATAAATGCTCTTTGATCGTTGTTCTTTGGCGGCTTTGAACATTCTCCAATGAGGTGATTTGGATCACCACATCTAAAACATTTTCTTTCACTTTTACCATAACCATCATTTCTACTTCTTTGGAATGTTTTTCTATCGCCTCGTGGTTGTCTTACAAATCTTTCTCGTCTCTTGAAGAATTTCTTGAATTCCTTTACGGCCATAGCATACTCTTCATCTTCACTATCGGAGCTTGATCCATCTTCATCACTTACTTCCTTTTTCACCTTTAATGCAAGATATCTACTTTGTTCTTTCTTACCTTTGACCATTTCGAAATCTTTCTTTATTACTTCTTCATAACTTTCAAGTTTTCCCAATGATTCGTCAAGAGTAAGGTTGTTAGATTCTTTGATTCTTCAATCGTCGTGACTTTCGCGCGCCATTTTTCATGTAATGCCCTAAGAAACTTCCTAACACAATTCTTGCTAGAAAAACCTTCATCAAGTGCTTTTAGACTAGTAATAATAGTGTTAAATTTAGCAAAGGCATTATCTATTGATTCCTCTTCCGGAATCGTAAATTGTTCATATTGTTGAACAAGAAGATCTATTTTGTTAGTTTTTGACTTGATTATTACCTTGAGAATGATTAACAAAGTATCCCAAATTTCTAGTTGCGTTTGAACACATAAAAATTCACACTTTCGTATTCATATCGAGGCTAAGCATTATAAATTACCATTTAGCTCATTATTCTAAGCAAATGTTTTTTAAGATCAATTATTATGTTACGAAAAAGGTACAACTTCATCCTTTTTAGTTTCGGGATTATTTTGAATAGGATAAAAATCACCATCAGTAATAACATGTCAAAGATCTAGATCTTTTAACTTCACATAAGTTTCGAAATCTATTTTTCCAAATATGAAATTCATCCTTTCAATAGTGGTGGTCTTCTGCAATAGATTTGCCCTTCTAATATTTTCCGATTCCATAGATCGATCAAGTTTTAAAATACAAATTTATTTAAAATCTTGTTGACGGCTCTTGATACCAATGTGGAAAAACTAAAGAAGGGGGGTTGGAATAGTTTTACCTGCTTTTTGAATTAAGTTTTAGAAGTGTTTGTAAAAATTCTAGATTCTAACTTTATGTGAATTAACACTTGCACAATTATGAACAATAAACTTATCTAAACAACTATAGATAGTATGAGAAAATAATGTAAGACAAGAGATAAGAGTAAGAACAATCAAACCACAACGCGAGGATTTATATTGGTTCGGTAACGAAGCACCTCTTCGCCCTAACTCCACTCCACGAGCAACCTAACCCGAGAGTTTTTCTCACTATGTTAAACAACTCCCATATCAGTGATAAAAACCTTACACATTTCGCTTATCTTAAATTTCCGACACTAAGCTAGATGTCCTAGTTCTAAATCTTAGCTAAACCAATCTACATCAACTCACTACACAACTTTGCTTCACGACTTGATCACGACTACACAACTTCTTCACACTTTAGTTTTCTTCACACCACTACTTCACCAAGCCACTACTATAATCACACCTAACTAACACTACTAGGAAAGATCACCAAGATCCAACTATACTTACAACAATCACCTAGATCTAACAACTACACAACTTTACAAGATTTACAAATGATTATCCAAGTGATATATGGATGCAATAAATTTCAACAACACATAAAGGTGTAATACTTCTTCACTTGATGATGGAAGTGTTGGAAACACAAAAAGTGTCAATCACTTCTAAGTTGTAATAGGTTTTAGCTCGTAGATTGTGTCATGTTAAGTATATGATTAGTCTAGTAAGCTAGTCTAGCCCAAGGCCCATGGAAAGCCAGTTAAGGCCCATGGCCGGCCATCATAGGACTATATATACACCTCTCCATGCCTTGGAGAGGTGGTTGGTTGTTTCATTTTTCTCATTTCAAACACTTAATAATATTATTATCTTTCTCTCTCTAGAAACTTTAATATCATTAAAGATTACTAGTATTCTTCAATTGGTATCAAGAGCCATGGAGTGGTGTGTTTAGTTTTTGTGTTTGTCTTGTGATTTGTGTTCAAAATCTTAATAAAGAACAAAACTTTTGATTCAAAAATTTTTTAGCGTAAAAACCTTAAAATTTTCATTTTTATTGTTCCTATAGGGTTAGTAACACTAGTTGTACAAGAATTTTTGCTAAAAACTATTCAAAAATGTGTTTTTTTGAGTTTTGAAAATTTAAGTTTCGTAGTAGTTGGAACCGAACGAGTACAACCGAACAAGAATAGCCGATCTAGTATTTCTTTGACAACCGAACGAGTTGTCTGTTTCAAGAACCGAACTAGCTTGTTGTCTGTTGGAACCGAACTAGTTAACCGAACGAGTTAACCGAACAAGCAGAGCCGAACTAGCTAAGTTATAGTGGGAACCGAACTAGTTTGTTGTCTGTTGGAACCGAACTAGGTAACCGAACAAGCAGAGCCGAACTAGCTAAGTTATAGTGGGAACCAAACTAGTTTGTTGTCTGTTGGAACCGAACTAGTTAACCGAACGAGTTAACCGAACAAGCAGAGCTGAACTAGCGTATTTGTTTGACAACCGAACTAGATAACCAAACAAGCATAGCCGAACCAGCTGAACCGATCTAGTTTAACTCTTTGTCAACGGAACAAGTAGACCGAACTAGTTTGTCCCTTTGTCAACCGAACAAGACAACCGATCTAGGCAATTTCTTTGTCAACCGAACTAGTCAATTCCATTTAAGACACATTAACTCAAAG
>BQNB010210483.1:0-10267 GCA_026074375.1 Tanacetum coccineum
TATAAATTTGGATCGTTTAGTCGCAACAACGTTAAGAATCAGAAATATTTGGTTATCCATCCATAGCAATGTTGTGAAAGCAGTATTGAAAGCGTAAAGGTGAAAAAAGTGGTAAGCATTTAGATCATTAGATGGGCTCACAAAACATATGGCGTGTATGTCTTGAACTGAAAGTTAGATATAAAGGTGAAAATACAATTAATCCAACAAAATTTCACTAAATCCCCACTGTAGCAGAATTAGCTCCATCAATTTCGCAACATGATCCGGGTAAAATATTTCAACTATTATCAATTTGACATTTCAATGAACGCCTCAATGATCCCATCGTCCGTAGGTTTCACCTGTCATTGAAAGGCATTCATGCAAAATCTATTACCTTCTCTTCATAGCTCTTGGCACTCATAGCCATGTTTAAAGCATCTCTTTGTCTGGTGAAACATGGAAAGATCAATAAATGATATTGCCAATACCTCCCAAATATAAGTGACATACATGAATGTGCAAATTTGAGTTACGTAGCCTATAAAGAATAAACATTTTTGGCTTTTTGATATGTCGTCTAGAAACCTGTGATTTCCAATTATAATCATTGTCTTATGAGTATCAGATTTTCTCCTAAAAAGTTAGTAGAAGTTGTGTTCTTGTGACAACAAAGGATGTTTTCACAGTGATATGGGGAAGTAATGCAATGAGGAAAGAAGAAAGGAACTCTTCTTTTTCATATATAGATCTAACTTTATTGGTTTTATTATTCTCATCAAACAATATAATGTATGTTTCTGGATGATGACACGCATATATACAATAGCATTTTTTTTGGAAGTGGTATTACAATAGAAACACATTTTAAAAACTAAGGTTTGCTTAATTAGTTCATAAATGGTGGTACTTGAGGGAACATACCTTTCGTCCGACTGATATCTCTCACCGGCAAAAAAAAATGCCTTTCACCTCCTGCAAAATCTCAACCGCCACCAAAGTGCCTGTCTGATGGTCGACCAATCATATATATCTGTTTTATGGTAATAGTTGTTTTATGGTAATAGTGTGCGGTGTCAGTTTTTACTCTTTTAACAACTTCTATAACTTAGCACTGAGAATTGCCTTAGCTGGTGTTATCCTTTAACATGGAACCGTAGGTGCAGTAAGATAACTTATCGAACTCATAAACTCTAACTTCCGGCATAATTAGATTTGTCCACTCGTGATTATAATATAGGAACTGCCAAACAATAAAATAAAGCCTGAAATGAAGAACAATACCTCATGAATTCTTAAATTGGGGGATTAAGGATTAAGAGAACATCTTAGAATCCAAAGAAGCACAACCATTAAGTCGCCATCAAATTTAAGCTCTAGCTTCGTCAAATTAGCACATCTTATTGGGCATTTGGCTGATTAGAACCCACTTCATTTCTGCAGGCGCCTGTTCCAAACACCCTTCATTTCTACACACATTTTCAGTCTCCTCCTACTATATCTATTTGAAGACGCGCGGACTACTAATGAAGCAACACCTACACGTATTCAGCAATATTTCCCCTTCAGTTCCAAGATTGCTTGATCCTACATATTCATTCTCCATATCACAGGTCGATAAAGAACCAAAAGAAAACAATTGTTGCAGATCACCATGAGTAACTTATACTCCTATTGCAACATTCACACCAAACGATCTCGGACAATTATTTAAAACGCGCCTTGTCACAGTTCGTCTGTTAGATATTGTGACTTAACTAACCCGCCTACAAACAAATATAATATGTAGTTTAAAAAGTTATATACAAACATTACCAGTCAATACAAACGATAGTAAAAAAATAGAAGTCGCAAACTTTTACCTGATTCAAGATTATGGGTTGCAAGAATGAGAGCGACAGGGCCCACATTAGTTTTGTTAGGAAACAACGGCATTCCCATGAGGCTTAGTCTGCAAATGTAGAACCGAAACGAAACACCGGTGTTGGCTGCAACCATAACTGGGATCAGATCGCCTCGCGAAGACACATCCGTCGGTGAATTATATTCACGTACAAAATCTTACCTACACAATAAACATAAACCATGGGTATTTTGAATTCAGAAATCATTGAGATACAACTATTTCAAATGTAAAGCCTATTAAAAACCACATGTAACTTAAAATATCTTTAAGAGAGGTGTGTGCGGTCAAGCTTATTTGGACAACTTATTATAGTTCATAAAATCAGCTTATGTTTAGATTTACATATCAACTTTTCAAATACACAGAACTTTCCAAATAAGCAACCTAATACACAGAACTTTCCAAATAAGCAACCTAATACACACCTAAAATAAACTTACCCAAACACCCCTTATTGACACTAAAATTTGAGCAAAAGGTAATTTTTTTTAAGCAGTATATATAGAAAGGTCATTTCTAGGCTATTGAAAATTAGCTGTAAAATCTCATTGATATTAAAACGAAAGAAGTACTCGATATTATTCAATAAAAAGAACATCATAAGAAAGTTTAGGCATAAAACGGACGGTGAGTCACGATCCACAAAAATTATCTTAATGATCTCGCTTCAGATGAAAGTTAATATATATTGCACTTACAGGACATATTGCTACTTGGCTAAAGCTCATGTATTTGGCCAGTTAACTCTTCAATTCATCAACCTTTCTGCGATCATAGAATATAAATTTCTAGATTAACCACAATCCACAAAACTATGTTTCTACCAGGTCACTGGTCTTGAAGGAATTATTTTTGTCAAATACGAAACTGACGTGCAGCAAGCAATAATAGAGCAAAATCAAATAAACGAATCTACTAATACCCGTGCTAGGACTTATGTACCAGGAATTTTTCAATTATTTCATTCAAGTTAAACTTCCATTAAATACAAAAAAGAAACATGCAAGTAGTTGTGATATTGGTAATGTGTGCTTAACACCTCAAAGCAGTTTCATCCAGAAACTTTATGGCTTATCTGAAGTAGGAATAAGCATATAAGCACTCAAATAGGCAATCCATGACACATTTGACCCATCCCGGCTGTACAACATTTCTAGTTTTGATCAATCCCATTCGACCCGAACCCCCAAACCACCCCCCCCAATTTGCCACCACTGATCGGTTACGGTCCTAAGGTGAATAAGCTAACTTATTCAAAAAGCCAATTAGTTACGGTCCTAAGGTACAAAATTTCCAGCTTTTCTCTCACAGCCCCTTGAAAAATACAGAAGCGAAACATGTCATTTTTAAGGATAACCAATTTTAAAGTGTTTGAATGAGCATATATTAGCAGAATAGGTATTGATATAAAGAGTTAACATTTTAAATTAAAAATCAGGTCAGCAAACCCGACTCGACTATTAATCTACCTGTACCCAAAATTACCCATTTAAACCATTTACCTAAGCAACCCGGCAGACTCACTTTGCTGGCTTCAAGCGAAAGACACATTCAAGGCTTATCTCAATCGCAAGAGCCAATTTATAAGTTTTTCTTTTTGGTGAGGTTTGAACGGCTTCAAATCAAATACCATAAGAGATCAGGATTCAGCAAACACCCTAAAATCTCAATATCGTAAAAAGTACTAAACATAATTATTATAATACATTGTGTTGTGTGTTGTTTAATGGCATAGATATGGGCATAAGTATCATTCCAAAGCATTGAACTTCAGATCCTGTTGGGCACATTAAAGGGTTCACGACAATGTTGCAATTAATAGAACACATGATATCAACTCACCGTCATAAATGCATATCCTGTTATACCCTAAACCATAAATAAACCTACTTCAGTGTATTTGAAGGAAATCTAGGAACATGATCACTCAAGTTACTAAACGATAAGTCTCTCGCTGTATAAACGATTTGTAACTTAATTAGAATTTATAAGTACAACAGCACCGAACAAAGAAATTTAGGATTGGCGTGTGCAGGTGCAACTCAAAATAGCTATCATGATATGTAAAAAATCAACGAACACGACTTTTTCAATCACAATGCTCGTTCGTTTCTGTAGTTAAAGTGACAAAATTGAAGCTATTTTGAACGATCCTAGTATAGACACACAAATTCTAAACTGCAAACAAACACACACATGTTGCTTGGACCATTATCCAAGATTTAGGACTGTCCGTCATCTTCGACAACAACTTCCTACTACCTGTCTTTATCTTCGCGGGAGGTGCAACCTGTTCCCACCCTTCATTGCAACCCTATACAAAGCACTATAACCATCGTTACGCTTCGCGTTCAAATTAGCACCTGCAGTTGCCAACACCTAAACGCATTTGTCAAAACGTTTACTCACCACTCATAATCATAACAAAATGGGTAAAAGTAATGGAACAAAGAATGAGTCCAAGAGCATGTCAGTGGCCTACCAAGATCAGAACCACCCTTCGCTAAACCTATTTACTAAAAGTAATGGAACAAAGAATGAGTCCAAAACCTATTATCCAACCAACCTGAGCACCACCCATCATGCCACATGTAATACCTTTAGATGTTTTTGGTCCAGACCATTAACAATTTATTCATGTATGGTATATTTTTAATGTGATTAATGATTTTTGCCCTAAAGTTTAACAAATTTGGATTATCTTAAAAGGGTATAACTTGTTAGATAAACAAAATCAAAGTAAGTTGGAACAGCAGTTGCTTGGAACTAACATTTCGCCATTTGGTAAGTTACCAACAAAATTCTTAATAACATCATCTCTACTACTAATCATTCAACCAAAACTTGTTACACCTGCCGATTCACCCAAATCTCAACAGCACAACCATTCTCACCAACCAAAACTCAGAATAAAAAAAAGGAATCCAAAAACTTACCAGCGGTCCTAGTAACTCGAATGTTAATGTGCAAGGAACTTCTAGCTTCAACCTTCAAAGACCCGCAAACAAAATTAACCAATAGTTTTTCATAGCCTTTTAAATTTTCAAAACCCTAAAACTTTAAGCATAATAAATTCATAAAGTTTAAAGAATAATGGAGGAGACTGTGTGTTTGGTGATAGAGACGGTTACCGATCATGCATGTTTTTTTTCTTTAATTTCACGTATCATTTAGCTTCATTGCAGCAATTGTGAGGCAAAAGATGTTGGATTAAAAAATTGTTTAACTGTTCACTCGCGTTATTATATTATTATTATTAATATAAAAAAAGTTTACCGTAGAAGTTGTGTGTGTAAACACTACCATAAGGCTGGATGGAGTGGCGGGTCACACATCAGCGCTACATCAGCTTTCTCTCTTCAAATAAAACTCACCTTACAACTCACCTTTCAACCGTAACAAGAACTCACTTTACCAATAAAACTCACCTTACTCACCCTTTTTTTTTATTTAAATACTTTTATTCATAAACTAAAAAAATAAATATTTACGTAAACGTAAACGTACGAAATTAATAAAAACGTTAACTAAATTAAAAACTTTTATTCATAAATTAAAAACTTAAACGATACATAGATAAATTAAAACGCAACGATACATAGATAAATTAAAACGCAACGATACATAGATAAATTAAAACATAAACGTAAACTAAAACTGCAAGTTATATTTTGCCTTTGATTTTGTGCCCTTATTGCAACCATTTGCCAATTGCTTTGAACCCCGGATCAATGGTTTTGTATGTCGTGGAGAGATAACCACTGTCTTCTTGTTGTGCTTGTAGGATCCCGATAATCACTTCCACTTCATATAACGAATCACGAATCGATCAAGAAAAGAGATGGGATGATTTTCTATGAGGAAAGAAAGAATAAGAAAAGAGGAGGTTGAGAGAGAAAGGAGAAAAAAGAAATCATAAATTAATGAATTCAACAACTACTTTTCTAGTTGGAAAAGTTAACTTATAGACCCCCGACCAATGAGTGACGTTCGAGATATTTGACTAATGACTCGGTCTCCGGGTTATGCTTGGATTAAACCCGAAACATGTATAATAAATAGATTAACTACAGACCTGATCCGATACATTCCTATTACTACGTTACTAATTGATGACCTCAGAGACTTAAACATAATAAGAACGAAACTTAAGTTCGAACTCAATATTTTGAGGCTAACAGTGCTCGATACTTCGCAGCTGCAATCTCTCGTTCACGACATTCGACCTCCCTCCTTTTGAGCTCCATAAATTTTTCGCGTTGTGCAACCTCGGCAGCTGTCAGCTCAGTTACCATCAACCTAGCCAGTGCATCATCATTCATAGTTGACGATCCTGACGCTTTAGACCCTTTATTTTTCGCTTTGTCCTGCCATCTGGCGTACAGAATTTCCTGCACATCATCTTCACGTTTAACAGTATTATTCAAATTAGATACTAGCGTTCCCCTAGATTCTACGTTTGAACGAACTAAACCAGATGATTTCTGCCTCTTCTACTTCCCTGAAACTGGGTTGAAGTTTGGAGATGCTATCTTCTTGAAAATTTGGGACTATCTTTTAAACTGCCCAACTATGACGAAATTTAAAGAGGAGCCACACTCAGCTTGATAGTGATATCAGTGCCTTTTAATGTAATCTATTCTTCTCCGGCTCCTCACTATCTTGCGCCATAACCATGACTTACTGTTAATATTTCACAAAAACGAACCACGGCCGGACATTTCGCACCACCTCCATTTTCCCACACCATAGCGATCGTCCGAACGACCTTCCCTGATTGTTTTTGCCTCTCTATTACTCCAAAACCTCACCCAAAAGCCATCTTTCTCCCACCTTACCACGCACGTGTTTTCCAGAAACGAACCCAACCTTTACCAACTGTAAATTTTCTTCCTCAGTTGTCCAAGCAGTCTGCCGGGGTGCAGGCTCGGTTTGAGTCAACCTCTTATTGGCGTGCCGGTTGCCTCTTCTTCTTCGTTGGTAAGGTCGCAACTTGTTCAACCGGAGAATCGTCGGGATTGGGTTGTTGCCAATAACCGGTGTTCTCTTGAAAAGAGTCCGATAATTGAGGCGTGTACATGTCTCCTAGCGAAAATACGTTAATCTGAGACAAGGGTGGATCCGTACGTGGTTGTGATGACGAACCCACCCATATTGATTTTGGAGTCGTAGTCTGGTGACTAATGAAACAGGAAGGTTGGGGGGACGAGTTACTCCATATAAACGCGTTTGTTGTGATCCTAACCGGAAACCCGTAATGTTCCTCCGTGCAGGCGCCAGGTTTCGTATGGTTGGTTGGGTAAGGTTGGTTGTAGTATGATTGTGACTTTTTACCTATAAAATACCCACTACTTCATCCATTTTAAAAAACAACTCTTCCAATTTATATACAATCTCTCTAAACACATTTCACACTCTATTTTACTTTCAAAAAAATGTCTTAACAAAACACTCCCCGACCTAACAAACGTCAACCAAGAAACCCCAACCGAAGCAATCCACCGACACTCGATGGCACGTTTACGCTCTGAAACCCATCACAGAACACGAACTTATTACGACCACAATCATACTACAACCAACCTTACCCAAACCAACCATACCGAAACCCGGTGCTAGCACCGGCACCGGAACAATACGTGTTTCACGGTTACGGGTCACAACCAAATGCGTTTCATAACTACTCGTCCCAACCTTCCTCGTTTCCATTTAGCCACCAAGACTACGTCTCACAAAATCAAATGGGTGGTTCGTCATTACAACCACGTACGGATCCACCCTTGTCTCCGATTAATGCATTTTCTCTAGGAGACTTGTGCACGCCTTAACTTTCAGACTATTTTCAAGAGAACACCGGTTATTGGCAATAACCCAATCCCGAAGATTCTCCGGTTGAACAAGTTGCGACCTCACCAATGAAGAAGAAGAAGGCAACCCGCAACCGCCAAAAGAGGGTGAATCAAACCGAGCCTGCACCCCGGCAGACTGCTTGGACAACTGAGGAAGAAATTACGTTGGCTAAAGGTTGGCATTCCGTTTCTGAAAACAGCGAGCGTGGTAACACGAGGAAGAAAGATGGCTTTTGGGTTGAGGTTTTGGAGTACGTAGAGAGCAAAACAAAACAGGAAGGTCGTCGGACGTACGATATGGTGGTGGGAAAATGAAAGGTGGTGCGATCGGCCGTGGTTCGGTTTTGTGTAATATACAGTAACGTCAAGCGTATGACGCAAGAGAGTGGAGCCGGAGACGAAGATTACATTCAAAAGGCAATGATTCCCTATCAAGCTGAGTGTGGACTCCCCTTTAAATTTCGTCAAGAGATAGCATTTCCAAACTTCAACCAAGGTTCTCAGGGAAGTAGCAAGAGGCAGAATTCATCTGGTTCTAGTTCGTTCAACCCAGAATCTAGGGACGCTAATATTAATTTGAATAATACTGTTAACGATAAAGATGATGTGCAGGAATTCGACGCCAGAGGGCAGGGGCAAAAAACGAAAATAAATGGGTCTAAAGCGTCGGGATCTCAAAATATGAATGATGATGCACCTGGCTAGGTTGGATGGTAAAGAGCTGACAGCTGTCGAGGTTTCACAACCCGAAAAATTTATGGAGCTCAAAATGAAGGGAAGTCGAATGTCGTGAACGAGGATTGTTGGGTGGGAGGGGGTAGGTGCGAGTATCGATGCATGTTAGCTCAAAATATTTTGTGTCGACATGGAGTTCATTCATTAAGTAGGTAAGTCTCGGTCAATCAATTAGTTAACGTTGTAATAGGAAAGTATTGGGAATCGGGCTCGATAGTTAATCTAATATTGTACATGTTTCGGGTTTAATCCCAAGCAAAACCCGAGCTCGGGTCCTAGTCAAATATCTCGAACGTCACTTATTGTGTCGGGGTATATAAGTAACTTTTCCACCTAGGAAAAGTAGTAGTTGAATTCATTAATAATATTTCTCTTTTTCTCCTTTCTCTCTCAACTCTCTCTCTCTCTCTCTCTTCTTTCTCTCTCTATAAATCATCCCATCTCTTTTCTTGATCGATTCGTGATTCGTTATATGAAGTGGAAGTGATTATCGGGATCCTACAAGCACAACAAGAAGACATGAGGTTATATCTCCAGCCATACGAACACTTGACCGGGGATCAGCGATTGGCAATGGATGCAATAAGGGCACAAATCAAGGCAAAATATAACTTGCAGTTTTAGTTTACGTTTATGTTTTAATTTATCTATGTATCGTTGCGTTTTAATTTATCTATGTATCGTTTAAGTTTTTAATTTATGAATAAAAGTTTTTAATTTAGTTAACGTTTTTATTAATTTCGTACGTTTACGTTTACGTAAATATTTATTTTTTTAGTTTATGAATAAAAGTATTTAAATAAAAAAAGGGTGAGTAAGGTGAGTTTTAGTTGTAAGGTGAGTTCTTATTACGGTTGAAAGGTGAGTTGTAAGGTGAGTTTTATTTGCAGAGAGAAAGCTGATGTGACGCTGACGTGTCAAGTGGGTTTACCACCATCACTCCATCTAGCCTTAGTTAAGATTTAAGAATAACCTATTTAAGATGGCTATTTATAGGTTTTTGGTTAAAAAGGGACAAAAAAGAAAAGCAGTATACGATACCAAAATCAAACCATGTCTGTGCATTACAATTAGCTAATATTATGAGTTTTTCTATTACGTGTTTTCACTAAGTGAGACAATCATTTTGAGAGAGAAACTTACATTATTTTGACATAAGGCTGGATGGAGTGGTGGTGACAAAGTCACCTTACACGTCAGTGTTACATCAGCTTTCTCTCTCCAACTTTACTACTCACCTTTCAACCTTAATAACAACTCACCTTTCAACTAAATTCACCTTTCATTAAAATATAATATTTTATATTTTAATGAAAATATAAAATAACTGAAAATCGGTAGGATGTTATCATTATTAACCTTAAGTTTATCTTATCAACAAGATGCTTCAAAGGAATCCCGGCATCGACAAGAGCAGCACATGCTGCGTTTATTGCACATGGAAGACAGTTGGTTAATAATGATAACATCTGACTGATTTTTAGTTAGTTTGGCGATTTAATCCTAAACAAAAGTTCACGATCGTTTTGTCCCCTAAACTATTGCAAATTATTTTAGTTTTGTATGTTAGATCTATAAAACCAGAATCAACAAACCCAGATGAGAAATCACTGAATTAGTACCACCACAACTCAGAATCAACAAAACCTTTATAATTATAATTATAATTATAATAAAACCATATTATTAAAAAGTTGATTTGATCGGTGAGCGAGAAAGCGAGCGAGAGAGAGAGAGAGAGAGAGAGAGAGAGAGAGAGAGAGAGAGAGAGCGAGAGAGAGAGAGAGAGAGAGAG
>BQNB010210486.1:0-10267 GCA_026074375.1 Tanacetum coccineum
TATAGAGAAAGGTATAAAAAACCGTGACTCCATGAGGAACATATAAATTGTAGTTACTAAGACGTGCGCAGTTAAAAGTGGTATCTTTTGATCTTACACAACAGATTTAGGAAGTAAGATGCAAGTAATAACTTGAGATAAAACATAACTAAGAAAGGACTTCGAAGTGAGCAAGTAATTATATTTCTTCTCAAATACAGTATATGGTACTTGACCTTACTATAGATTTTGGCACAATAAATTTACTAGACTAAAGGACCACACACTTAACTTTGTCAATACTGGCCAACAACAACGTTAGGTCCAAGGTGGAAATCAAACTGAGATGATACAAGTGTTATTGGTGTTTAGAAATAAGATGCATCACCATAAAAAAACTAACGATAATAAGATGCAACATGTAATAGGAATGAGACGAATAGAGAAATAACCAATAAAAAAAGAAAGAAAGAAAAAAAGACTAAGGCTTAGTTGTACGTACTGAAAGCTTGTTATTCTTTTTGATTGAAGTTGAAACTTTGACTGAATCGATTTGGTAAAATGAGCTAGATACATGATAAAAGAATGTGAACAAAAAGGTAATATTCACTTTTATTATAAAAGAAAATGTAGGATTAAGATTATTAACTTAGGGATGGTTATAAATACGAAGAAAATATCATGTTATTAAATTAAGAAAGGTGACATGAAATTTTATGTGTATATATACGAGTTGTACAGACACTTGGACACAATGCGTTTGATAGTTACACAAACTTGGTTGACGAGATTAATTTATTTTCTCATTTAGAAAAAAAAGGCAGGTAGAGGGTTGTTAATTTTTTTTTCTTTTTGCTAAACTGAAATACACGTCTTTTTCATACTTGCGTTCATGTTTTAGATAACAAAGCTAAAAACAACTTCAAATGATAACAGTTAAGAAGAGTAATACTAGAACGTATATCCATCTATTTGGTTAATATGCATTTTGAGGACAAAATTCTTTTTAAGGGAGGAATGTTATAACAACCCGAATATTTGAATGTTTATTAAGTTATATGGTTAAAATCTTATAACTCGAAAGGGTATAAAATGGAAAGCATTAAAATCTATGATGGCTAATAGTATAAATTTGTATAGTTTTGGAAGTTGGAAGTCAAAACGTGTGTAACATATTTGTTACACCTTTCGTGTATAGTCTGCAATTATGGGCCTGGTCCACCATATAACTACTACCCCATTTGATTAGTTGGGACTTATGAAACCCTAAAGGAAAAAATTATAAATTGAACGGCGATACAAAGGTTGGATTAAGGGCACTTAGTGGCCTAATTATATACACAAAACATTGACTCATTATCAATTACTCCCTCCGTGCCATAATTATTGTTCCCCGACAAAAAACACACAGTTTAATAAAAGTGCATTTATTACTGCTTTCTCTCTCTTACTTTTTGACAGAATGACAGTTTTACCCTTAACTAATTAATTAAAGTCTTATTTAAAGTTCGTAATAATAATTTCAAACAAGTGTAATATAGTAAACTTGATCAAACTTCCCTATCTATTTTTAGTAGTGAAATTACATTTTAGAAAACGTCCCAAAAAGCACTTGGACATAAAATGGGACGACGGGCGTATACACGAAAAAGATACATGGTTATATGAAAAGGAGATTCGCAGATACAGAAGGTCCTAAAAGCTTTGTATTGGTTTTAGATGTGTGTACATCTGCATGGAACTAAATAGAGTAAGAAGAATTTATGGACGAATAAAAATTGAAGGTGAAGACAAATCTGTCGATTATTATTCCTTTAATTTATGAGGTGAGTTTTCATGTGCTTTTTAATTTGGGTTGCACTTTCTATTGAAAAAAATATACTATCATGCAAACTTGTTTAAAAGATCACCTTTATACAGTTTAGTTGATTTGATATTAAGTGAAATTGTGAAATTTTATATGTTCATATAAAGTGGTGTTAATAGATGTATATGTAGTATCGTGGATAATAGTTGGAACCGTTGAACCGAACGAAAATATGAATCGTTAGAACCGTTGAACAAAACGGGTATATGTTAAATAGTTGGAACCGTTGAACCGAACGGAAATATGAATCGTTGGAACCGTTGAACCGAACGGGTATATGTTCATAGTTGGGAACCGTTGAACCGACCGGAAATATGAATTGTTGGAACGTTGAATCGCAGGGTATATGTTAAATAGTAGGTACCGTTGGACCCCAACGAAATACTTAAATAGTTAATATATGTTGTATCGTGATATAAGTTGAATTGTTGGTTTGTATATATTGTTGATAATTAAATCGAATAAGAATATGTTTTAACTGAATAGCATTTATTGATTCAACAATTGCTGATTGCTTTACAAGCTCTTTATTTCGTGACAACGTGTTTGCAGTTACATACTTGTTTTTATGCAACAACCAATGAAATCTCCCTTCGGGGGTTTTGGCTGACCCAAAACTCTTTTAAAATTTTTGAACCAGATGAGCTGCTTTTGGGATCAAAGGTTTATGCTCACCGAGTAGGAGTCAGGACGCTTCGCTGAATCTTCAGGTACATTAGAGCGTATAAAGCTCCACCAACAAAGGGTGTTACAATTGGTATCAGAGCCAGGTTCTTAAGTGAATTAGGTTTTAGAAACCTAGTCTTAAACCTCGATCTTAGTATAAGTTTTGACAAGATTGTAGCATTTTGTGACCTATAGGTAAACTTTAGAGATAAAATAGCAATGGTGAACTAAATTTCTATGAACTTCGATGCTTTGATGTAGATGATAGCCTCAAATGGTAAGCAAGAGTTAGTAGTGAAAGTTATAAGCGTTTGGACGTAGATTAGAAGAGATAACACTGATTGATATACAGGAAAAGTAGAGCAAAAAAATGAGTATATACATCCTATGAACGAGCTAGCTAATCAAGTAAAATAAAATGGTTAGATGCTACGATTAAAGAAATTGTCTAGACTATCAAATTTTTATTGAAGTGCATGTCATTGAATTAGTGTAAAAGATAAACTCGTGATTTTTAAGTAGTGATATCGAAAACCTTGTAATGAAATCGATTAGCAAAATTACAGTTGCTAAGCCGCTTTGTAAACTTGACATATGTCTAAAAGTTAGAGTTAAGCAAGTACGATAAAAGAAGAAAAAGATATTGATAATGTGGTGCGTCTATTTAATGAAAATGCGTTAAAATGAAAGGAAAAAAAGGTGTGCTATATGATGTGAAGTTAGCACATAACAATCATGATATATAGTGACTAGCTTGTGTGAAAACATATGAGTATATGGATATACACAAATGCATTTGAAATCCGATTAAGAAGGAAACTAAAGTTGGAAGTGTGAAGAACTAACATTTGGATTTGTAAGAATGTGATTATATGTTTAGTTAATTAAGAGGGTAAAAGGAAAATGGTATGCTTCCTCCTATAATAATAACAACACTGACTAATTTTTGACATTTACTATTTTGAGATGGATTTGACCATGAATCATATTAGAGATGAATGATTCATTGAAACTAGCATAGTGGCACCAGGTTATAACTATAGAGAAAGGTATAAAAAACCGTGACTCCATGAGGAACATATAAATTGTAGTTACTAAGACGTGCTGGTAGTTTAAAAGTGGTATCTTTTGATCTTAGCTCACACAGATGTTGGAAGTAAGATGTCCGCTAAAGTAATAACTTGAGATAATAACATAACTAGAAAGGACTTCGAAGTGAGCAAGTAATTATTGTTTCTTCTCAAACACGTTATATGCGTACATGACCTTGAGTCTATAGAGGTTTGGCACAATAAATTTGACTTAGCCTACCGTACCACACACTTAACTTTGTCACTACTGGCTAACAACAACGTTAGGTCCCTAGGTGAAAATCCGAATGAGTATGATACAAGTGTTATTGGTGTTAGAAATAGATGCATCACCATTAAAAAAAACTTCCGATAATAAGATGCCAAACCTGTTATTAGGAATGGCACGAATAGAGAAATAACCCATAAAAAGAAAGAAAGAAAAAAAACGATAAGCTTCGTTGTACGTACTGAAAGCTTGTTATTCTTTTGATTGAAGTGAAACTTTGACTGAATCGATTTGGTAAAATGAGCTAGATACATGATAAAAGAATGTGAACAAAAAGGTAATATTCACTTTATTATAAGAAATGTAGGATTAGATAGTACTTAGGGATGGTTATAAATACGAAGAAAATATCATGTTATTAAATTAAGAAAGGTGACATGAAATTTTATGTGTATATATACGAGTTGTACAGACACTTGGACACAATGCGTTTGATAGTTACACAAACTTGGGTTTGCGAGATTAATTTATTTTCTCATTAGAAAAAAAACGGCAGGTCGCGGGTGTTAATTTTTTTTCTTTTTGCTAATGAAATACACTCTTTTTTATACTTGCGTTCATGTTTTCATAACAAAGCTAAAATACAAGTTCAAATGTTACCACTTGAGAAGGTAATACTAGAACGTATATCATCTCTTGGTTAATATGAATTTGAGGACACAATTCTTTTAAAGGAGGAATGTTATAACAACCCGAATATTTGAATGTTTATTAAGTTATATGGTTAAAATCTTATAACTCAAAAGGGTATAAAACGGAAAGCATTAAAATCTATGATGGCTAATAGTATAAATTTGTATAGTTTTGGAAGTTGGAAGTCAAAACGTGTGTAACATATTTGTTACACCTTTCGTGTATAGTCTGCAATTATGGGCCTGGTCCACCATATAACTACTACCCCATTTTATTAGTTGGGACTTATGAAACCCTAAAGGAAAAATTATAAATTGAACGGCGATACAAAGGTTGGATTAAGGGCACTTAGTGGCCTAATTATATACAAAAATATTGATAATTTCATATTACTTCCCCTCCGTGCCATAATATTCGTTCCCGACAAAAAACACACAGTTTAATAAAAGTGCATTTATTACTGCTTTCTCTCTCTTACTTTTTGACAGAATGACAGTTTTACCCTTAACTAATTAATTAAAGTCTTATTTAAAGTTCGTAATAATAATTTTAAACAAGGGTAATATAGTAAACTTGATCAAACTTCCCTATCTATTTTTAGTAGTGGACAATTAAATTGGGACGTCCCAAAAAGAAAACATGGACAATAAAAATGAGACGGGGGAGTATAAAAGAAACAAGATACATGGTATTGAAAAGGAGATGCGCTAGACGAATTCGAAAGATACAGAGGGCTAAAAAGCTATATATTGGTTTTAGGAATTAACATGCATGGAACTAAATAGAGTAAGAAGAATTTATGGACGAATAAAAATTGAAGGTGAAGACAATCTGTCGATTATTATTCCTTTAATTTATGAGGTGAGTTTTCATGTGCTTTTTAAATTGGGTTGCACTTTCTATTGAAAAAAAATACTATCATGCAAACTTGTTTAAATGATCACTATTTACTACATGTTTTGGTTGTTTGATATTAAGTGAAATTGTGAAATTTGATATGTTCATATAAAGTGGTGTTAATAGATGTATATGTAGTATCGTGGATAATAGTTGGAACCGTTGAACCGAACGGAAATATGAATCGTTGGAACCGTTGAAACTCGAACGGTCTATGTTTAAATAGTTTGGAACCATGAACCGCACGGAAATATGCATCGGTTGGAACCTGTATGAACCGCACGGGTATATTTAAATCGTTTTGGAACCATTGAACCGAACGGAAATATGCATCGTTGGAACCGTTGAACCGAACGGGTATATGTTAAATAGTTGGAACCGTTGAACCGAACGAAAATATGAATCGTTGGAACCGTTGAACCGAACGGGTATATGTTAAATAGTTGGAACCGTTGAACCGAACAGAAATATGAATCGTTGGAACCGTTGAACCGAACGGGTATATGTTAAGTAGTTGGAACCGTTGAACCGAACGAAAATGTGAATAGTTAATATATGTTGTATCGTGATATAAGTTGAATTGTTGGTTTATATATATTGTTGATAATTAAATCCAATAAGAATATGTTTTAACTGAATAGCATTTATGTGAATTTAACAAATTGCATGATTGATTTACAAGCTCGTTATTTGTGAAAAAGTGTTTGCTACTACATAATTTGTTTTGTATGCAAAACCATGAATTCTCACTAGGCTTTTGGCTGACCCAAAACTCTTTTAAAATTTTTGCAACCCAGATGACCTGCTTTAGGAATCAACAGGTTTTATGAGACCGAGTAAGAGTAGACGCTTCCGCTGATATAAGGTAAATTAGAGAGTTTAAAGCTCCAAAAAAGTGGGGTGTTACACAGCTGGTATAGGAATTCCTTGTATATGAGGCTCCACTTTAACTTTAAGTGATTTATCTTTCATTTTTCATCATCTTCCTTTCACACCACATTTGTCTCGAGCCCGTGATGAATTTTTACATACAATTTCTTCAGGATCTGCAAATACAACACATAATACCATATAACAACATAGGAAATAAGAAACTATTTTTTCAGATTTATTTTATGTACAAATCACATGTGATTTACACGAATCACATGTGATTTATACAAGAATCACATGTGATTTACACACGAATCACATGTGATTTATACACGAATCACACACTACTAGAATTCAGTCAAATACCCAAGGAAATTACCCACGTATATTGATTTGTGGGTATTCACTCACGTATTACTCATAAATTGTCCACAAATAACCAACTAAAAGCGAGACAACAATTTACCACAGATTTCTCACGGATTTACCCATAAAATTACTCGTGTAATTAAACTTGGTGTGTAATTTATGGGTGAATTATTACCGCTAAAATATTTCTCACAAACTACCCACATACATGTCATCGTGGGAAAAATATGCGTGAAATGTCATGGGTATATTTTTGTTACCCGCGAAGTATGAAATCTCTTTCGTTGGTGGGTATTTTCTTCGTTGGTAATCAGTGGGTAAATATCTACACTCAAGTTTATTCACCATAATTTTAGTGCGCAAGTTTTTAAGGTTAGTTTTATGTGTGAATTTTTTGAGTATCCACGATTGGACCGTAAATATGACATTTGCAAGCAAGGAGAATACAATAATAGTGCACATTCAAATCCATTACCTATCTGCTATAAATTCATTTTAATCCACCTTTAGTGACTCGAAAGATCATCGTAATGGCTAGAGATAACCAATGACCGTGGTCTCAAATAAAACTATTAGGGTTGTAAACGAACTAAACGAAAACAAACGAAATCTTGTTCATGTTCGTTCATTTAATTTTAACCAGATAAATAAACGAACACGATCGCTTAAATGAACGAATTTCTTGTTCATGTTCGTTTATTAAGAAATAATGTTGTTCATGTTCGTTTATGTCCGTTCATTAAGACACTAAACGAACGGACATAATTGAACGAACATAAAAAAACATAAAATTTACAAAAATATAAACAATATTGTGTTTTATGAGGGTTGTTTTGTTTAAATAAAACAATTTTAAAACTATATAATAGAATATACGATAGACGAAAATAAACAGATATATGATCATAAATGAACGAATAATCAGGCATTCGCAAACATAAATGAACGTACAAGACTTTTGTTCATTTCGTTCATATAACTAAACGAACATAAAATGTTGTTAATGTTCGTTCATTTAATAAATGAACGAACATTAACGAATTTTTTTATGAACGATTAATAAAATGTTCATTGAATGTTCAGTTTACAGCCCTACAAATTATATAAGAATTTAGGGCTAACTTAGTGATACTTGTTATTATGAATAAAAATTTCACTACACCTTCAATAATTAATGTTGTATAGATGGCTTAAAAAAGATATCTCTGCTAATCTATAGTACAAGTTATATTTCATCTATGTAAAGCTCGAAAAAAAAGACTAGCTAATTTTTGATCTTATCAGCATAATTATATTTTGCAAAAACACAGTTTAAATTATAGCGCCAAAAATTAGTGCCCATTTAAAATTCAAATTAATTCCTAATAATCTATATTATCTCATCCAACTTAAACACCAATTTTATCTCAACTTCTCCATACAAAATTCATCCTCCCATTTCAACCGTCTATTTCAATATTATTCTATCATCAATTGTTGATGCAAGGTTTGTTTGCTTTTGATAAGTAAGTGGTTGTTATTCATCTTTGTTCAATCTTTAATATTGATACCAACAAAAGAGTGCTCACCATAATTTCTTTTCGCTTGTTAGATATCGACAACGGAAACTCGGCAAGGTCACTTAATTTTTGTTTAGATGTTTGACTGTTGAAAGAGGTTACTATACAACTTCACGTTTTAACATAATGGTTCTCGTGAATTTTATATGTTTCGTTATCATTCCAACCCCCTTGTTAAATTTGTTATTGTTTGTGCAAGTTTTCTCATGAAATTTGATAACTTAAAGTTGCTTTGTTTTTACTTTGGAGTTAGGATTCAATGTGTCTACCACACAAATGAGAGATATGCATGTTTAAGCGCCATAAAACGAGAACAATGCTTTTGTAGATTAATAGGTATCGAATATACGCCCGGATATGTAACTTTTCATTCACTATTTTGATTTTGGAACTTTCATATGATATGTAGTTGTATTGTTTTATGATTTAAGGTCGAAATCAATGGTGGATGAACAATTTTGTATATTGCAATCTACTATGTAACTGAATCCCCAACGTTGATTGAATTCATTTTTTTCATGTTCTTTTATTTCTTTATCCATCTATATGAAATGGATCATAAAATAATGAGCCACTTTGTTATTTTTATGGGATTTATACATATCCATGTAATACACGTATCTACCACTTACCCTTATAATTACATGATGGTTAATTACTCATGACTTTATCTAAAGATTATCATTCGATCAATTTGAAAGTTACACTCGGATTCAGAAACTACTATGTTAGCCTTAAAATATTGAGTCAAATAAGAAAGTTCGTTCATTAATTATATTAGGTCTCGGTCATTAATTAATATACGTTGTAATAGGCTAGACGGGTAAACAAGCTTTTAAATGTAAGCTAACCGGTTCTGTGTATCGGGCGAAAGCCCAAGTAATCCTGAGCCCAGCCCGTAGAAATACTAAAGGCATGCAAGCCTTTTAGTCTAGATATAAATACCACTCTCCATGGATGGAGAGTGGGGGTTGGTCATTTGTAACTTTCATTTTGCAAGTATACTTCCTCATTCTCTCTCACTTTCCTTCTCTACTTTCTCTCTCTACAATTCTTCTCATCTCCTTCCTACTTTTCTTATTCTTATTATGAAGTGAAGTGATTATTTAGGATTCGACATTTGGTATCAAGAGCCTCGGGTAGATTGTGTTTGTTTTGTGGTTTAATAAGCTCTAACAAAAAAAATTCGTGACTTATTTCTTCATAAAAGCTCACGTACAAAATTTGTTTTGGCTTATTGGTTTGCTTTTTCTCATCTACTTCTTGCTCTAATCATTCTACACCTTTGTGTGTTTCATTGTTGCTTATAGGCTCAAAATTTCATGGCTTATTCTCGATATAAGCTCACATCTCGAATTTGGGCTTATTGGTTTAGTTTTCTTGATTACTCCTTTGTACACTTGTTCTATATCATCTATTGTTACCATTTTAAGCATTAGATAAGCTACAAAGTTAGATTTTAAGCTTATTCAAATTCGGCTTATTCAATCTTATTTTCGTGGCTTATTTGTGATTTTCCTTATCCATTTGTGGTCCCAACCGGTCAACAAACAAGAAACAAGATCCATAATTTTAGCCTACAAAGACAAGGACACTTTGTTTGTTAGTTTAAGTGGTCCACACCCGAAAGCGACCTCAAGCGGAACATGTATAAGGCCAAGCGAAATATGCAGGTGTTTATAGCAAGCGAAATATGTATGTTAACATGAAGCGAAATATGTAGGTTTAAGGCAAGAGAAATATTACATTAAACTAAAACGAAACACTGCCAAAATTTTTGAAATTCAAGCGAAATATGTACAAGTTCAAGCGAAATATAAATCAAGCGAAACATGAAGGATTGAATTTCAAGCGAAACATGCAAGATTGACTTTAAGCGAAATATGTTTATCAAGCGAAACATGCAGTGTTAAGGTCAAGCGAAATATGTTGAGTTCAAGCGAAATATGTTGTTTCAAGCGAAATGTGCAATTTTCAGTATTCAAGCGAAATGTGTAATTTTTTGAAGCGAAATATGTCATTTTCAAGCCAAGCGAAATATGCACATTTTCAAGCGAAATACGTC
>BQNB010210488.1:0-10266 GCA_026074375.1 Tanacetum coccineum
CTCAATCTTTGTTATTTTGGATTCTTCCAAGGTAACAAACTCTTTATATCAAGAAGAATCGATCAAGGCGTGGGATCAACATACAATGAGGAGAGTACACACATTTGTTCTAACAGAGAGTGAAAGTGAAAGAATAATTCCTAAGTTGGTAGCTGGAAGTTCTAAAAGAGATGCATAAGAAGAACTTCTAAAAGTGAATCTGTGGATTCTAGTAAAAGAGGAGTTCACATCAACTGAACCAATAGAAGACAAAGAAAGAGAAATATGGGTTGAGTTGAAAAGATTGTTTAAACTAGAGATAGATGATGAATTATGGAAGCTTCAAAAACATATTCATGATATAACATGGAGACTGTATGATACTTGTGGATTACATCATGTATTTACAAAGGATGGAATGGATATCTACATCCTGGTTGAAAGGGAATATCCTTTGTCAAGAGGTGTTCTTACACAGATGTTAGTTGCATAACTCTTGGTGGAACAAGATAATGAAATGTCCAGAGAACTTCTTAGGAAGATCTTTATGCATGTTGAAAGGCCCAGAAGATGAAGTGTTTGGAAGAATCCTCTCAAAGAACAAGATTGTAATTCAAGAAACTTGATGATTTGGAGGTAAATCACAAGTTTAGGGGAGGATTATTGGGAATTAAAAGTCTACAGACTTAGTACTGCCAAGCCAAGATTTTGTACTGCTCAAGTTACAACTGCCAGTACTAACCAGTTAGTACTGCTAGAAGAAAGTAATACTGCTAGTACTAACTTAACACTGCTGAAGGACTTAAGACTGCTGCATAAAGACTGCTAAAGGGATAAAGACGTGTGAAAGTGATATGCGTTGACTTATTCAGAGTATATTCTATTTAGTTAGAAAGATATGTATAAGTTTAACAACATAGAAGATTTGTAGTTATCTTGTAAAGGACTCCTTAGTGTATAAAAGGAGATCATAGGTTATGGTTTTGTATACACAATAGTCATAGACGTTTTGATACATAGCTTCAAGGTTGTAAACCCTAGTACTACATAGAGTACTCATATTATTCATAATAATATTGGAGCTTTTGAGTTATACATTGTTCATTCAGTTCATTGTTACATTCATATTCTTCTAAGTATTAAAGAGTAGATTTTGCATACTCTTTAGTATTAATAAAGTTTCTACCATAGTTGTCATGAATCTATTCAATACAACTAACCCTTTTACAAGGTAAGCAAGATCTTAAGTTGGGATCAACATAAATCCCAAACATCATTAGCTACAAATTGATTTAATTCTTCTTACATAGCTATAACCCAACTTTCATCTCCTAATGCTTCGTTGACATTTTTGGGTTCTATGGTAGAAATAAAACAAAAAGAAATTACTATGATTTTAGGCTTGTGATCTTAATGTCCTTTGATTAAGATTATCTATGACTTGTTCTAATGTATGATTCTTTGATTCCTTAATGTTAACGACTTCGTCAACTTCTATCGACTAATCTTCTTTATTACAATTATTTACTACTTTAGTATTATTTTCTATAGCTTCATCTTCACTAACATCATCATCAACCAATGGTGATAATTTGGTAGGAGGAGGACTTTCATCGAATGTCATGTTGAGGGATTCTTCGACTTTTATTGTATGTTTATTTAAAACTACGTATGCTTTACTATTTTGGGAATATCTTAGAAAACACCTTTGTATGACTTTGGGTCAAACTTGGTTAGATAGTCTTTAGTATTTAAGATGAAGCACTTGCTTCCAAATACTTTGAAATATTCTAAAGAGGGTTTCCTACCTCTAAATATTTCATAAGGGGTTTTTCCTAGTATTGGTAGAATTAAGATTCTATTAAGAATGTAAGTTGATGTATCAATGGCATTACACCAAAACTTTTATGGAATGGATTGTTCGTTTAACGTAGTCCTAGATATCACTTGTAAAGTTCTATTCTTTCTTTCTACTACCCCATTTGATTGTGGAATACGTGGAGCCGAGAAATTATGAGTAATGCCTTGTACATTACAATAAGCTCTGAATTGTATATCATTGTTAAATTCTCGACCATGATCCTTTCTAATGGCTACTATAGAACATCCTAGTTGGTTATGAATTTTCCTACTTAATATTTCAAATTTCTCAAATGCTTCATTTTTGGTTTTTAGAAACTTAGTCCATGTATATCTAGAATAATCATCTACTACTACTAAAGTGTATAAATTACCTCCATAGCTTTTAATTGCCGACGGACCAAATAAATCCATATGTAATAATTCTAGACATCTTTTAGTAGAAACTATATTTTTAGCTTTATGACTCGCATGAGCTTTGATAGAAATCATAATTTATGATCTCGGGAGGTCGGGGAAGCTCAAAGTAACAATAAGTCATAATAGGGAGGATAAAGCTTTTCATCATTTTCAAAGTTTTATTAAAAAGGAAAAAGTAATGGAAATTACAATTATGAGCTTCACCCTCTAATGTTTATTAGAGAGGAGTATTTATAGGCTAAACATAAAGGAACTTTTACCTAATTACATTTCTGGCCCTTGTGATTTAACTTAAATATAAACTAGTGTAATTTCCATATAGACACCACATTTTTTAATCCTAACAATCTTCCCCCAATGTGGTGGCATATGGAATTACTTACAATGTATTCTACAAGTATAAATAGCTAAAGATATCTGCAGTTTGCTTTGACTTCAACATGTACTTCAGCTTCAATCATTTCTTCACTTGTAGAGAATACAATGTAATATGTATAAACTAAGTTGACTTCTCCCCAGTTCATAACACATGTCTTCAAGCAGTTCAACTGCTTCCCCCCAAACAGACAACCATTCGAAGCAAATACAAAACTTTGATATAGTTGACAAACCTTCTAACTATAGCGGTTTAAGCTCGTAACCGAATTTGTAAAAGATGAAGTAAACCTCGCTTAGCAGCAAATCTGACTTCTTTATTGCGGATTAGTAGCTAATCCATTTAGGGGAACATGCACATACTTCACATAAATAACTCATAGGAGTTAGAAACTATAACCTCCAAGTCAATTAAGTCCCGGATGTTGTATACACCAAAGTCAATTATGTCCTGAATGTACACATTTCTTCCCCCTGATTGTTGTAATCTATCGAAAAATAATTATCTTCCCCCAGATTATATTCGATGACCATTGAAATAATCATAATTCGGTTACATCCGAATATTCGATAGAAAAATCATGTGTGAAGTCGCTTATCCTTAGACTTATTCAATTCCAACCTCGTATTTTGTCGGCTCTTTGTAATGATTACTAATGGAGAAAACTCAGTATTAGAAACTTAATGTTGAAGTAGAATACCCTAAACTTGTGACTTATGTCTTGTACTATCCATGATAAAGAACGGTGCAAAGAATCTGTGATAATTCTCAAAGTACTCTATAATCCTCAACCAACCAACCATCAAGTATTAGAAGTAAGCCACCTCTTGACTAATTCCACAAACGAATATGGTGATGGCTTATCCTGTGGTGATAGATCTCACACAAATAGTTATATTAGCCAAGTCGTCATCATAACCAATTATTGCTCAAACAAGTTATCTTAGGAAGTCATCATCCAACCAACCTTGACTTTTAAGATATGATAAGTACACGCATCCGTGAAATCGCACTTCAAATTCAATTAAATGATAACGAATCATCCCCGTAACCAATTCTTGCGGTTAAATCCTGAGGCTAGCCTTTTGAACGGTTTTCATGAATCTTTGATACGGATCATTTTAAGCAATAGGAGATGTTTTTGTTTTTGCGTTTTAGTCATAATAGTCCAACCCATTTATATAAAATCCGTAGCCTAATTTTTATAAACTATGCAGCTCATTACTTTCAGCCCATTTGTTAAAACAAAATTTGATAACAGCCCATTAGTCTATGCCATTTGTTATTAGCCCATATTCAATTTTCTTTTAACAAACAAATCTGCCTATATTCAAACCAGGCCCAACACTCGGCCTGCCTTAGTAGGTTATAACCGATCCAGACTCCCACATACCATTTATACTACCACAAGTTTCATTTTCCCTAACCCTAATCCTTATACAACCCACCTCTTTTGCCCGCAAACCCTAAACACTGCCACAATCTTTTATACATCAAAACACGCAGCCACTCTCATATTTCTTCTCCACCAATAAAAAACATAACCATAAATGATCATCCCCATCCTAGTATCAGTTAAACAACAACACCTTCAACATATATTCTTTTTTCTATCAAAACTGGTCCAACCCATGAACTCAACAAGAAGATATGACATCAAGATCTCACACGGAGGTCTCGGGTAGGTTTTTCTCTTTTGTTTTATGTTTTTGGTACACCGAATCAAAGAAAGAAGATAACATCACTTGTTATATTCCTTTCTTTATTTTTGAATATCAAAGATAAGTGAAGCTTCTTAAAGATCGATTATGTTTCCTTGTTCATGCACCAAAATCTTATAAAAATTGGTTAAAAATGAACAAACTAAGATCTTGACTTGTTATCTTTTTTGGTTTTGAGTTTAGTTTGTTATTGAGATAGGGATAAGTGTGATGTTTGAGGAGGATGAGATGTAGATTAGTTTGGGTTTGTTGATACTTTTATACAGATTTGTGGAGTATGAGTTAGTTTTGATTAAGATGGATTTGTGGCGATGAGATATGAAGTTTTGGCTTAGTTTGGATTTGATTGTTGGATTGTGTTCATGCTGGGATTGCTACTTTTCCTCCTCTTTTTTATTTTTCGATACTTCTTGTATCACAGTGTGGACTCAATTCTGATATCGAATTTGACCTGTTGAGTTTTGATATCAAAATTGTTTGTCGAAAATGTTGTGGTATATTTGTTAGTATTCTTTGAGATCTTAAAAAATACATTTTCAAAATCCATCGATATCTGAGTAAATAGCAGTTATAGCATCGAGTTTGACCGTTGACCAAGAGTTAACATCGAGTTTTGACGATATTTGAAACTACTTCCCAATTTAACTATTTGACCAGTCAACATCAAAATTGACCATTCAACTAAAATTTGACCAGTTTTGAAAATCTGAAATCAGCAGTTTTAGCACCTCTTATGTTCGAATTTGATCAAATCTTACCATAAAACCATAAGCAGGCAAACTCGATCATATCAAACATAACAAAAAGTATAAGTAAATTGTTGAACTATGTAATAAGCTGTGTAATAAGTTGTAAAACTAATAAACTGATGAACTGTGTAATAAGCTATAAAACTAATAAACTGGTAAACCGAATAAGCTGAATCGAATAAGCTCTAAAACATCAAATAAACTGAATCGAATAAGCTCTAAACCGAATAAGTTGAATCAAATAAGCTGAATTGAATAAGCTCTAAAACATCTTGTAGCTCTGGTACCACTTGATATGTCTTGATTTAGCTTGAATCACACGATATAGAACGATTTAGGATAAAGATAATTAAGAGAGGAAGGCAAGTCTTTCATAATTTACCAAATTTTATAAAAAAGAGAAAATGGAAGGAAAGTGAGTTTGTTACAAGCCTTAACCACCTAATGATGATTAAGTGGCTATTTATAGGAGAGGGAGGTCGGCTTCCCTGCCTTTATTTTCCTAATTTTGCAATCTAGTCCCTAGTCTTTAGATAATATGCTATTTTTCAATTTTAGCATATTTCTCCTTATTACAAACTACTTTCTACTTTATAAAATAAAGACTAAACACTAATAATAAATGAAACCACTTAAAGTATCATAATCAACACTTTTATAATCCTAACAATCTCCCCTTAAGGGTTGATTATTCTGGTCATTCCCTTCTTAATCCTAGTGGTCTTCCATTCCCGTACATTTTCCAACATCTCATCTGATCTCTATGCTTTAGCCATTCATCAATCTCTTCCTCAAACAGTTGCAGGTATTCAACATCTTTTTTACTGAGACTTGGAGTCATATAACCATGCTTCACATCATTATTGTAGCTCTTTAACCCTTCCAAGACTCTTTTTAATGTAGCATGACAAAACTTATGAATTTCTTGATGTCTCATCACTCTCTTTTCTTTCTTGTTGTTATTGTATATAATGACATACATGGGCTCACAGACGATGGACAACACCTTGTACTTCTTAATGCCTAAGAAAGTGATTGTTGGTGTAGTAAGATTAACCTTATGTTGATACCTTTCCACACCTTGCCGGAAATCATGTACTCTTTCCCGGCTCAATGTACTCCTAATGAAGACTGACAATGACCATAACAAACCAGTCTCAACATAGTCATCTACCTTATTGTTAACTATTAGCAGATACATATCCTTAATATCATTCTTATTGAGGTTCTTGTAATCTGACTCTGTGATTGACACTATCCTACCATTTGCTCTTCTTGCAATAATCTCTGTTAGAAACTTGTGCTCATATCCTAGTTCCTAATAAGTCTTGATGATTTAAGCAATCTTTGAATTTGAGTAGACTACTTCCTTTGGCTTTTCGGGCTCTTTTTGTTTCTTGATGTAGAAGATCTTTGCATGTGGATTCTTCCTATGTTCGACATTTTATCGAGCATAAGGGTTAAACTTCTTCACATATTTATCTACCCATTTGGAAGTTCTTTCTTCAATATCATCATTAAGAAAAATAACTTCAGGTAACTTATGAAGAGACATCATAATCTTCTCAGGTCATGAGCTTCCTTTCTTTAGGTATAATAGATCTTGATTAACCAAAGATAGTGCAGGAGCTTTAGGATCTCTTTGGCATCTTTGGACTACTGGATTAGGCTTTTATGGATGTGTTGAAACTAAGATTTCTTTCCTTCTTTCCCATACAATATCATTCTTCAAGAAGTTTCGCATCTGATCAATGTGGTATTGATGCTTATCTCCTAAAGTGCATCATTGTCTTAACATTTCATTAACAACTTTGCGTAGTTTTGCTTCATCAATAGTTTGTGACAATTCATTCATAAGTTCTTGTGATACTTTCTCAGTTGGAAGTTCATCATCATCTGTGGCAGAAGAATCCATCCAAAAATCAAAGTCATCTAATTGTTCTTGATTACCTGACGTTGATGGACCTGGTTCACTTTCATTGTATTAACCAGATGATGATTCTCCAAATAGATAGGTTCCATGCTCAGACGTCTTCTGTCTTTTTGTATCATTCTCCCCCCTCAGGATGAGCATCGGCATGAAGATCGTCCTGATCTTTTAGGCGAACGGTAGAAGGTCTACAAGGAGTATTAGACACATGAAGTCTTTCAAACTTGTACTTGAGTGTGAGCTAAATTGGTAAGTCATCCTATTGCAAATGGGGATTGTCTCTCATGGTCAGATATAATTGGTATTGTTGTTCTTGTGCAGAGACTGGAGTGGCTTGAGTCGGGTGCATATGCAAAATATGTCCAGACTGCCGGTAACCCGATAATCACTTCACTTCAAATACTTGTACATGAAATCAAGAAGAAAATAGAAGTAAGATATGAAGAAGTTTAGAGAGAGAAAGTAGAGAGAAAATAAGAATTAGTTGATTACTAGTGAACCAACACCCTCTTCATCCTTAGAGAGGGGTATTTATAGTTAAACCATGAGGCTTACATGCCTATGGTATTTCTACGGGCCGGACTCGGGATTACTTGGGCTTACGCCTGATACACGTGACTAATTAGCTTACATAAATGAGCCCGTTTACCCGTTCTAGCCTATTACAACGTTACATAATTGAATGACTGAGACTTAATATTCTTAATGAACGAACTTCCTTGTTCGACTCAATATTTGAGGCTAACAATCTCCCCCTAAGTGAGTTCATTGTGACACTCCTTCGTGAGATCAATGAGAGTGCTTTTGTCACTAAGCTCATGTGATCTTTGTCTCTATCTACGTTATAGGCTTGTTCCTTCATGCTATGTGATATTTGATCTTTAGCCTTTGTCATTGTCTTTCGACTTTGTCTTTATGTCCGAGATCTTTAAATCTTTATCCTTCAGTCTTGATCATCTTTGCCGCCTTGCGATCTTATGTCTTGACCAACATGCTTATACTTTGCATCATCTTGAAAGCTTGCTAATATACCAATCTCCCCTGAAGCTTGGTTTCTAAGGAGTTATCTTTAATATCAGAGTTTGCGGAAGTCTTTGTCTTTAATTCTTGAGCTTTCATGATTTTTGAATCTTGATGCTTATAGTATGTCTTTGAAGTTTGAGCATGAGCATGCGGTGATGAATCCGACTTTAGCTGGAATGAGATACTGCCACCATTGTATAACCTGCAAGTTTACGTTAGTGATAATGGACAAATATGGACGAGAGTGACTTTGTTACTTCGTCGAATAAGGTTGCAATAACTAAGGTTCCCCATTAATCAGTATAAATACTGCCAGTAATTAGATAGAATTCAAATGAATCTTTTTGACTGGGTTTTGCAGCTGCACTAGCTGTTCTCGATACCGGAGCGTCTCAATGCAGACAACACGGTAAGAGTGAATCAGATAGTTACTATCTTTCTGATTAAATCGTCAATTCATTTACTGGAACAAGTTTGATTCACATTGAATTGCACCATCGTTTCTTTCCAGTTTACACAAGTTTGATTCATATAGAATCGCGTAAGTCACCTACCGAGAGCTTGTTTGATGTTGGCTCAAGCATGATTTCCATCTTCACTGTGAATACTTAAGTATCACTCGGATGTTCTGGCAAAATCACAAGGATAATGCGTAGGACTCTTGTTAACAGCTTGCGAACTTATTGATGTTCAACAAGTGTTTGTAATGGAATGTGTCCTAATGAGATTTATTATATAGATCTCTTGGCTCTAGACTCGATTAGTGAATTTTGGTTTTAGTACTTAAAGGCTGGAGCAGACTGCCACCTATTCAATATTAACTAACTCAGAGTGAGAAAGTCAATAGAAGTCATGGTATCTCTGTGACAAATGATACAAGTATCTGTTGAGAGAAACTTAAATGGCTGGGAAGGGTTGTGTAGTGCATCACTGGGTCTATGATGTCATTCTTCAATATCAAAATTCATCTTCGTGAAAACTGGTAGATTATGTGTTGACCCGGTGTTGACCCTATCTCTGCATAAGTTGTGTGGAGGACTTCTTTCTTTAGACCCTTTATCCATACATTTCTTTTTCATTCTTCAACCCCTTCAATGCATACCAAGACTTCATTACTGACACCTTGTTTTGATTGTTCCAGTGTTAGCTCAATCTTAGTCGGCATTATTCCTGTATTCATTCATCTCCAATCATACCTAAGGACTGCTATTTCTAACAATGGAGTGTCCTTGGGTAGATCCCTTTGGTTCTGGTTGGATCATAGGACTAATACCTAACCTAACCACCTTATGACTTTAAAATCGTCATGAATTTAGATGTTGTTGGGTATGAGATCGTAACCATAAAACCTTTTTCAAATAGTATAAACAGCACATTGAGTCGTTTAGATCACTTATTATTTTCAAGATTACATTTTAATTACATTTCTCCCCTTATTTTAAATACTAATACACTTAGTTTTTGAAATACCATATGATTAAAATTTTGTCATGAAAATCCTGTCGAGAAAACTTTTATACATAGCATGAATTATACGGAACATTAACTTGCTCCCCCTTAGTTTTACATATGTTTGACACCAAAAAAATTGATACCAAGTTGTAAAATGAATATAAAATTGAGGGTTAGCATTGTTGAGCACACAATTTTGAAAGATTATGAAATGTCATTGAAGAATTCTTGAAAAAAATTATGCTCAACTACTTAATCATCTTATAACATACAATCTATTGAGTAGTCATTATTATTACTAAGTTGTTATTAAGCGATTTTTGATAATATTTTGAATACATGAGAATTGTCATGTTATGATGTATCCAAAATCATTAAAACTTTGTTTTTTGAAAAACCCCCCCTCAAGCATTAACTCGTTTTGAAAATGATACCAATTATAGAAGAATTATCTTAGAAAACTTTATGAGGGATGGAGTGTTGAACACATAATTTTGAAAGATTATGAATCGTCAGTGAGAAATTCTTGAAAAATTGTGTTCAACTTTTTGAAAAACCAAATGTTAGAAGACTTCTCTTCTAACTCTAAGGATAAGCGCACTTGTGCATACACTCTTCTTTGTCATTCGAGTCCGAGTTGCAATCTGAGAGTGATTACAAGTCATAAAGAAAAATACAAATGACATGTTTTAAAAGCATTTGAAACTCCTGTTCGAACTTCATTTACACGCCCGTGTCGATGTTAATCAACATTTC
>BQNB010210489.1:0-10266 GCA_026074375.1 Tanacetum coccineum
GCTCGGATGCTAGTCCTACTTCATGTGTATCCCAATACAACCTTTGTATGTTATACCTTCTGTAAACCAATCACCAAGAACCACCCTTGCTAATGAAACGAAATACAGAAAGAAAGAATTAGGGTTTAGTCTAGTTCGGTTGTAACCGAAATAGAACAGAACCAACCGAAATAGACCAAAACTCAAACCCTAATCGAATCTAATGATTGTCACTTCTTGAGAACCTGTAAACCAACCTTATGGACCCTTCTTAACTGTCTTGGGATCAAACCAAAACTCCTAAACTTCTATTGAAGTCTACCGAATTAGACAGCCAAGAAAAAGTGAAACCGAAAATGACTAAAACCCTAATTTAGGTATTAATAATTTTCGGCTGTGATAGAGATGAATATATATTGAACTTGCAACAGGTTTGGGAGTATATATTTCTGTGTTATGTCGTGTAAATGAGGGAGATGGGGTGAGGCTTTATAAAGCCCTAAAACCCTACCTTTTGATAAGACTAAAGCTAGTGTTTAGACCTTATCACAAAACCTTCATTCCTTATCATAACTTATCATCTCTTATCACCAATATACATTGAACTTGGACTCCCTCTAGAACCTTCCCATGTGACCGGCTAAGGACACAATGACAGCCATAGGGTTTGTCTTAGTCGTCTAGTGTCCAAATGGTTTACATCGAAACGTATCGCGAAGTATTAAACGTGCTCTAAATGTTTTATCGTGTGTGCCCCCAATAGGCTCACACACCTCTAGTTGTGACCGAGCTAGTCCAACTCACATAATCCAACAGAAAATATCTGTTAATTTTGATTAAGGGTATCTTTAGCTACTAAAACAATGTTGTCAAAAAAAGTTTATTTGATGTTAACCGTATTTTACTTTTTGGTTTTCTATTAATATAATATTTGTATAAACAACCTTTGTGGTCAATGCAACGCAACTTAGTTCTTGCAGCATTTACAAAAACAAGTAGTGCTCCAAAGTGTTTGTTTTATGCATATAACCGTTTTATTGATTACACTTAGAGGGGGAGGTACGCATGCTGGTGGAGTTGAGCCATGGTACCAGCCGAACATTTTGTGGGCGCCATGATGGCTTTCCTCTTTTTTTTTGACTTTTTGTATTGTATTTGTGTATTTAGTGAGGTATGTGTGGACCCATGGCACCACTTTTTGCCCATGGCTTGAAGTCAACGAGAGAGCCACCCAAATGTGGTGCCATAACATTTCTGGTGTCATAGCACTTTTACTGAGATGACAGTACTTTTTGTGCCATGGCTTGAAGCTATGGCTCAACGGTACCTCATGCTCTTAACAAGTAGCAAAAATTGACCTCATTGATACATTGCCTTGAAACTAAAGATACTTCTAAAAAATGAACTACTTTTACATATCAAATAAGATTTATTTGAAAGTTAGTATCATTATAGACACTAGAGTTTTAGTTGTTAATCAATGTTGGTTTTACTAATACATGATGTATTTTTCATTTGAAATAATATATTATGTCAGTTTTTAAGCACTATTTAGAATTTTAATATTCTAAAAGTAGATGCTCACAAAGATCAATGGTATGTCGCAAAATATTAAGTTGATCATCTTTGTGTTTATCTTTTGTGTTCAATTGACTACCTAACAATTACAATGATAAAATTGATGCATGATGGATTTAGCATTGTTGAGTAATCTAATAATGACATAATTTATACGTCCACAACTCTACTCATGCGGTGCTGGACTATTGATGAATTTGTGATTTCTTAACTAGAGTTCTAATTGTTTAGTGTAAGATATGATTTGGGTATTATAAGTGAGTCTGAAGTGTTTGCAGGATAGGGTTGGGGACAAATTTGAGGTTTTCACAGAGTGAACATGAACTACTCAACTGTTTGACGTTTATTGAATAACTTTGCTCCTCAAGACTATCTTCCGGTTGGAGAAAACGATACAAAACGTTCATTATTTTATTAGTTACAAACCAAATTGTTAATAGTATCATTCACATATTACTTATTATTTTCTTCAAAAAATAATGAAACCTATTTATGTTTATTGTTGTTTCTTACTTTATTCGTGCACATAACTATCTAATGAATCATTTCTTAAAAATTTCCCGCAATTCAATGGGTCTTTAAGCTAGTATTTATATAAATGAAAAGATTTAAGTTCATTTAAATATCAAACTTTATTTGAATATCAAGGACTACTCTCTAATCTCTTTCTCTCTATTTTGATTTAATGGATGAGATTAAACCCAAAATTTATTTTCATCCTTTTTTTTCCAAATATTAATATTTCCTAAACCGTTAATCGTTAAGCGAAAAAAATATGCCACCACGACGAGCATTAAATTATCATTCTATAGAGATGCACTTTGATATACTTTCGACAATATTTTTTTTTCTTTTTTTTCACGTTTTTATGTTTTTCTTCATTTTTTTACGATTCTTCGTCTTTTTTTTTTCTTTTTTTCTTCGTTGTTAAAACGTGCATTAGAAATCACATGTGATTAAACACTAATAAAATCACTTGTGATATTAGTGTTAAATTTCATATGATAAAATCACATATGATATGTAATTCTAATGAAATCACATATAATTCGATATCAGTGTTAAATCACATATAATTTCATACTAATATTTCAAATTAGTGTTTAATCACATGTGATATTTTCATGCAAATTTCAGCAACGGAAAAAAAACACAAAAAAAAACGAAAAAAACGCAAAAAAAAATGAAAAAAAGTTTGACGAAAATATATCAAAGTGTCCGTCGATAGAAAGACATTTAAATGCTGATCGTGACGATATAATTTATTTTGTCTAACGATTAACGTTTCATGAGATATTTAAATTATAAATATATATCAAACAACATTATGCTGTTGATATTAAAAAATTCAACCATTCACCACATCTAAGGTTAAACAATTTTTTTTTACAGAAACCATCCTTATGTATACGAAAATTACAAAAATAACTTTAAATTTTTATTTATTTACGACTTTTTTATATAACAAACTTTATTTATCAAATATAGAACGCAAATTTATCGATTCATTTTGAAAAAAAAATGTCACTGAAAAAATCGTCGAATTGCGAACAAAACGAGCTCAATATTGCAATGGATCTGACATGCGTACGATTTTATAAAAAATGTTTAAGTTTAATATATATATATATATATATATATATATATATATATATATAAAAACACTCACAAACCAATCGAAATCACAATAAACCATCATAAACATATCATGTCGCCGTCGATCATGCATATCACCATCGATCTAACTTTGATCCGTCGTGGATCCGCCATCGTCCAGCCGTCGATCTGTCATCCACCATCGTTTCGTCGTTCGTTGTTGATATAAAAATGGTCGAAATCGGTTAATTGAACAAAACTTAAAAGAAATAGAGGTTAGTGAACCATAAGATAATGAAACACATATTCCATATCTAGAAGATAATGTACAAGTAATTACAGGTAAATCACATGTGGTTCTATTTTTTTTTGTTATGAAAAAATGTAATAACGTGTGATTTACTTTTTGATGTTATAAATCAAATCACATATGATTCTATTTTGATCTAGAAATAAGTAAATCACACGTGATTCTGTTGAATTGGAGAATATGCTTGAACCAGATCTAGAAAATGATTTACCAGAAGTTGCAGATCCAGAAGTTCTTACAAAAAAATTGTAGGTAAAATCGCATGTGCATCTGTTGTTGTAGTGTGTTGTTATGAAAAAGCGTAAACTACGTGTGATTTTCTCTTTGTTGTTGTAAGCTGAATCAAATTTGATTGAGTTTTGATCTAGAAAGAAGTAACTCACACGTGATTCTGTTTTGTTGTGTTTTATTATGGAAAAATGTAAATCATGCGTGATTCATTCTTTGTTGTTATAAAATGAATCACATATGATTGAGTTCTCATATGCATCAAGAGTGTATATTAGGACAACATTTTTGCTTGTTCAAAAGAAAATAATTGAAGGATGTTGGTCATGTACAATACAAGATTTAAAAATAAATGAAGGTTGTAAGATTGTCATGGTTAGAAACAAGAATGTGGTTGCTTATAGAACCCTTTATAGAAAAATTGGAAAACAAGCGAAGGATAACAAAACAGTGACCAAACAATGGTAAACTATAAGGTATGTTACTTGAAAGTATAACTATTAATTCTTATAGATTCTTCTATCAGAATCACATGTGATTCATATGTGAATCACATGTTATCCATGTAGAATCACATGTGTTCCATGTACAGGGTCACATAGAATGAATGGAAGAAACTATAACTAAAAATCCCCCAGGCACTTAAAACAAATGTAAAGCGAAAGGACAACATAGAATGAATAGAATTTATAAAGCACTTCAACTAAAGGTGTAGCTAAAAAAGAAACGTGGACACGGTGGAGAGAAGACTAAGACACATACAAAAATAAGTTTCCTCTAATCGGAAGGCAAAGAGAAATATGACACTGATGGACGCTTAAAAACTTTTGATTTGAATGTATTTTTCATTTTCTTTAAAATTTCTGCAATATTGTTTATTGAATTTATGGAATTTTCATTTTACTGAATACAAAACTTTTTAGAGAATGCTTAAAAATCTTATGTGTACTAAGTTTGGATGTAAGACACAAGATATAACTCAACATTTTTATAAAATGTACAAAAAACAAAACATGTGATTTGTAAGACATATGTTTTCAAATCAAGTATAAATCGCATACAAGTTTCATGTGATTCGTGTGTAAATCACATGCGATCCATGTGTAAATCACAGGTGATCCATGTGTAAATCCCATGTGATTTATCTAAAAAGTATGTATTTTACCTGAGTAAGTGTGATACAAATCAGTTATCAGAAGACTTGTTAATTACACTAATTCATAAGATAAATCTTTCAATACTTGGTTTTAAACACATACATCCTCCAAAGCACATAGAAAATACCATGGACATGTATTAGACTATTGCTATTATCTCCATACACGAACTATAACTTACAACTGTTGATACTTATATGAAAACAACCCATACTTTACAAAAGGAAATCCAAATTACCATATACATCCTTTTAACAATTACATCAAACTCTAACTAATTGCGTTATATCATCAACCTAATTCTCAAGATGCTTAGACAATTCAAACATCCTCTATGCATGCACATTCAACTTGTCTAACACCATCGTTATGGCGTACACGAACTTGAGACACTTCACCCAAAAATATCTTTCCACATAAAGCACTTTAAATACATACATAAATTAAAAGTAATTTAAGGTAAAATCACATGTGATTTGAGGTAACTCACATGTGATTTCATATCAACCTGCGTAAAAATGCAACATACAAAGCAACAAAAAAGGCTGATGACTTGAACTTGTCTTTTTTTATTTATGATTTATTTTAAAACAAAAGCACTTAAGATCCACACCTTCATATTAATCAATAATCGTCACTCGTATGTACATAAAGTACCTAAAACCTAATCATACAATAACATTCGGTGATAACGACTTCACAAGTTGATCAACGTAACACGTCATCAATTAATTTTTAATATCATAGGTTGTAATCTTTACTCAGGCCAACCCACACCTTCGCCGCTACATTCTTAAAAGTGCGTTACCAATATATTATCAGCTACATACATAAAAATACATTAAACATAATCATACCATAATATTCAACAATACCAAACAAAATCATATGTGATTATGCTTTGTTCATCATTAGCATTAAAAACAATCACTAATTAACTTCATTAACTTCGTTGATAGCACGACTAAAATAAACTAAAACCTAATTGACATGTAAATTAAAATAATAACAACAGTACTTACATTCATATGCATCATCAATAATTTACAGAAAAACACATAAAAACTACTTAACAACACTAACAAGAATCACAAGAGCAAAAAGTGTCCATTCATAAATTAAAAATCAAATCGAATCTGCAAAGTTTCTTCATAAACACTTATAAAATGATAATAACAATAATTATATTCTAATTATATACTTCAGTAACAATAAAATGAAAAAAAATCAAATTAGATTCAATAACCTGTATTACTTTCACTTTCTGTTCAGTTAACTGCTTTTCCACAACTTTTAGATCAACGGCGGGCAGTGGCTAACGGCGGACGGCGAATCGACGACGGACTTACGACGGACGACGGATCGATGGTGGAAAGACAGATCGGCGGTGCATCAACGTCAGATCGACGGAAGGAGAGGAGAGTGAGAGGAGACGAGAGAGAGAGAGAGAGAGAGAGAGAGAGAGAGAGAGAGAGAGTGTGTGTGTGTGTGTAAATGTGTGTGAGTGTGAGTGTGTGAACCGAAATGGTGGGGTAATAGGTGGAGTGAGAAAATTACAAAAATGCCCCTCTGTGTTGGTGGAGATTAAGCCATTTGTTCTTTAAAGATATATTGTTCTATAGAAAACTTTTTTCCTCTCCTCATAATATAAATATGTAATATAGATGATATGAGATGCTGAAACTTCATCACGAAAAGTATCAAAGTTTCTTTGTTTCTTTAAGACCATAAGACGTTAATTCAAAATACGTCGGCTAACAGCTTAAACCATGATATATATATATATATATATATATATAGAGAGAGAGAGAGAGAGAGAGAGTAAATGTGTGTGAGTGTAAGTGTGTGAACCGGAATGATGGGGTGTTAGGTGGAGTGAGAAAATTACAAAAATGCCCTCTGTGTTGGTGGAGATTAAGCCATTTGTTCTTTAAAGATATATTGTTCTATAGAAAACTTTTTTCCTCTCCTCATAATATAGATATGTAATATAGATGATATGAGATGCTGAAACTTCATCACGAAAAGTATCAAAGTTTCTTTGTTTCTTTAAGACCATAAGACGTTAATTCAAAATACGTCGGCTAACAGCTTAAACCATGCTATTAATTAAATGATTTAGTTATGCATAGTCAAGACCATTAATTTCGAAAATGTGAGCTTTGCTTGGTATTAAGTAGTTAAAGTTTATACTTAAATGAAAAAAAAATCTTAAAATGAGAAGGATGGATAATTAGTTAGAATCACACATTAGAAGATGCATTGATTTGAATAATGCATCTCCAATTATTAAGATGCATCTATAATATTTTTTTAGATTATAGTTGCTTAAATATACTGGTTGCACATCAAGTTAGGCGAGACATATAGATTTTTTATCCTGTACAAGTCAAATTTTTTGCTAGTACTACTTTGCATCGTTGTCACTAAAAAATCACTTTCGTAACTAATTGAAATGCATCTAAATGAATAGACATGGATCTAATTCAACTCGATGCATCTCAAATATAAGGTTACAGTTATTTTTCATATTTCTCATTCAAAAGTTTGATCTCACCGAATCTCTACCATAGTTTATAGTAGGAAAAGGGGTAAAGGTTATTTATTACCAACCTACTTTCTCATTTGTACCGTAATGAACAACTTACTTTTTTTCGTACTCATTACACCCATGTACATTCAAATTTTGTTCGATATCACCAATATAACCATAAATGACTTATTTACCCTTGTCTTCTAAACATATTTTAAATTCATAATTTTTTTTAAATCTTAATTTTTTTAAAAGTACTTTAACAAGCACTTTAACAAAAAATAACTTTTTTTAAAAGTAGTTTTTTTAAATCATAATTTTTTAAAAAGTACAAATTTTTAAAAAAGTTATTTTTTTAAGATTTCATACTGTAAAAAATTACTTTTTTTAAAATTTCATACTTTGACAAGTAATTATTCTTTTTTAAAATTTCGTACTTTATAAAATCTTAATTTTTTAAATAAATTTAATTTTTCTGTACTTTTTAAATTTAACAATTTTTTTTAAAAGTTAAGAAAAAACAAAAAAGTTAAAACTTTTTTACTTTTTACTTCGAATTCTTTTACTTTTTTATTTTTTTCTGAGAGAAGTGCAAAAATCATCCTTGGGGCGGTTTTGTGGTTTGTCAAAAAAGCGTCTCATGTCCCTCGTTAAATAATTGTCCAAAACACATCCCTCCGTCAATGTTTTGGGACACGATACATCCCTTGGACTAATGGTGTAAAAAAATTTCTCGTTAATTATTAACGAGGGTCTAATTTTTAACGGTGCAACTATATAGGAGGGTATTGTTGTCTTTTTGCTGCCACAGGATGATTTTTGCACTTCACTCTTAAAAAAAGTTTTTTTTTGTTTTTAATTTAAATAAAAAACTTTTTTACATTATTATTCATAAAAAAATTATTTTTTTTACCAAATCTTAAAAAAAAAATTCGCACTTTACAAAAATCTTATTTGTTTTAAAAAAAATTAGTTTTGTTTGTTTTTTAAAAAAATTTACAAAACTTAAAAAAAAATTCGTACTTTTACAATCTTAGTTGGAAAAAAAATGTAAAAATTTTGTATTTTTTAAAATCTTAGTATTCAAAACGTACAAACAAATTTTAAAAAGTTTTGTAAAAAAAATTTTAAAAAAGTTTTTAAAACTACGATTTTGGTTCGATTATTTTAAAAAAAAAATCGAACTTTTTTTACAGAACTTTTTAAAATTTTTTTGTACATTCTTAAAAATACGAAAAAGATTTAAATCTTTTTCAAAAAATTTAGATTTTTAAAAGTGCGATTTTTTTTACAAAACTTTTTAAAAAATTTTAAAAAACTTCACACTTTTTAATTTATTTTTTTAAGATTTTGTAATTTTTTTTTACGAATAATAATGTAAAAAGTTTTTTTTAATTAAAAAACAAACAAAAACTTTTTTTAAGTGAGAAGTGCAAAAATCATCCCTGTGGCAGCAAAAAGACAACAATACCCTTCTATATAGTTGCACCGTTAAAAATTAGACGCTCGTTAATACTTAACGAAAAAAAATGCATCGTTAGTCCAAGGGATGTATCGTGTCCCAAAACATTGACGGAGGGATGTGTTTTGGACAATTATTTAACGAGGGACGTGAGACGGTTTTTTGACAAACCACAGGATGATTTTTGCACTTCTCTTATATATTTAAAAAATTTATGAAATTAGCTTTTTAGGTTATCGCTTCGTTGCAAAGTGAGCCTCAAAGACTAACAAATACTAATAAGCGTTATCGGTGAGATGAATGGTTGAGATGAATGTGTTTGTATCTAAAATAACTCTTCTCAAGAGATGAGATCCGTGTAGATCATTATTTAATCAAAGAACAAAAGAATAGATCTCGTCCATTGATCTCAATCGCCATTCAATGGCTATTATCAAAAGCCTCCACCATATATAAACCTAAAATTCACCAGCTACCATAATTTAATAAGCACACTTTCTCTCTCCTAAAATCACACACACCGGTATCCATCTTATCCTCTCCACCGGAATCACAACAACCATCGTCGGAAACACAAAACACCTCACCGGAAACACTACAACCCTCGTCGGAAAACGTAACAACAATCCCCGCTTCATTCGAGCACTGTAAATCCCCGAAAAACCAAAAACAATCGCCGGAAACGCAACAACCTCGCCGGAACCACCATAAACTTCGTCGGAAAAACATTGATTTACCTGAAAATCACACAATCACTGTTAAAAATGGATGAATATCAGTGAAATGATGTTATGGAAGTCGTTAAACAGATCGATCTAAACAAACAGGTTGTTGAATCTGATAATGAGCTTGAAACTAATCTTGAAGATGTTTTACCTGGATGAATATCAGTGAAATGATGTTATGGAAGTCGTTAAACAGATCGATCTAAACAAACAGGTTGTTGAATATGATAATGAGCTTGAAACTAATCTTGAAGATGTTTTACCAAAAGTTGCACATCCAGATGCAGATGCTGTTATAGAAGAAGTTACAGGTAAAATTACATGTGATTTTTTAGGTTTTGCTTTTTTGTTTCTTATTTATTAGGTTTTGATTCTGCCTAGAAGTGTTTTTTATGAATAAATACAAATCACATGTGATTGTTCTGTGATTCTATTGTTGTATTGTTCTGTGATGAAACAAATCACAATCACATGTGATTCTAGTGTGTTGTAATGGTCTGTTATAAGAAAATTAGAATAGATTAAAACAAACAAGATTTTGTTTTCTTTTAAGGAGTGAATCACATGTGATTCTGGTGAATCACATGTGATTCGTGTGTAAATCACATATGATTCTTATGTAAATCACATGTGATTTATACATAAAATAAATCTGAAAAAATAGTTCCTTATTTCCTATGTTGTTATATGGTATTATG
>BQNB010210491.1:0-10266 GCA_026074375.1 Tanacetum coccineum
AGACAAATGTTGTGTTCTGAATTGTCGTTAACGAATAAACATTGTCTAGCTCAACTTTGTCATGGTAGCATTTTATGTGCCCGGCTCATTCCATTAATACTAACCTACTTCAATTAACAGTTTAACGGCCCAATACTCAAAATGCAGTCCAATACATATTAGTATTTTCATTAAACCCCGGCCTATATATTGTGCAAGAGTTCGGCCCATATTTGTACAATATCCGGATCTATCACAAATGTATATGCGGCCTAACTTTGTACATAACATAACCGGCCCAAAACTTCCCCATCATAAATTTATAACTTCAGTTATAAATATATCCCACTAACCATTTAATTAGGGTATTGCCATATTCCTTATCTTATTTACATCGCCCCCATTTTCTGTTTCACAAAAAAAATGCAGCCATCCAATCATCTCTCCCAAAAGAAAATAACAAGTCTCACTTTCATCATTATCATTGCTTTCTCTCCATACCGAACCCACACGATGAATAACCAAATCAACCCTTTTGATTTACTAGTGAACATTTTCAGTTGGTGCAAACCCCATGAAGAATTGAATAGGCATAAGGCTTCAAGATCCTATTCAAAGGGGTCTCGGGTAAGGTTTTTATTCCGTTTTGTACAAGTGATTCCCAACGAAACAAAGAAAAGTTTATAACATACATGTTATTAAACTATCTTTATTTTCAAAAATCAATCGGAGTTTAAACTCTCACATAGATCGATGATGATTTTCTTTCGTGTTCTTTATCTTAAGGGTCTTGAATCATTTGAAAAGCACGATACAAATCTGAGATTATTATCTTTTCTTTTCGAGTCATGAAGGTAGAGTAAATGAGAAGGATGGGATATGATTATTCTTGGATGTGATGTGATGGTTGATGTGGCTGTTGTTGTTGTTGTGGTTTGACATTCGAGTCTGTAATGGACTCAGTTGAGTTTGATCGGGTCAACTCGGTAAATACCGAGTTGACTCAGTTTTTGTTCTTGTTTTAACAAAATGCAAGAATCACAAAACGCAACCAAGGCAAAACGCAATCTGTCTTGGTGGGCAAAACGCAACCCGTCTTGATAGACAAAACGCAAGATTTTTAAAATTTTGGCAGCATGACGTTTACATTTTCTTGCAAAAGGGTCTTCAATCTTGGGACAAATCGCAACACCAAAACGCAACCAACCTGTCAAAACGTAGCTTGTAATAGACAAAACGCAATCGATTGAGAACCAAAACGCAATGCTTGAGACAAAACGCAGGTCACTATCATTTTTTTTTCTTTTTGGCAAAACGCAACCAAGAAACAAATAAATAAACCCAGATCTGTTGCTTGACTTTTAAGTTTATAGCTTGTTTTGAAGCACAAGGAACACAGCAGAACCATAAACAACAACATATAACTTATTTTCATGATATTTTCCTAAGAAAAATAACCACGATGAACAGTAACACCATGAATAGTAACATGAACAGTAGATGAACAGTACATAGAACAGTAACATGAACAGTACCACAAACAAATGATACAATACACTACTGCAACTCTGATGCCAATTGTAGATTGTAAATGACATGTAATATCAGGGATTAAAACTAATCTGGAGGTATGGTAAAGTGAAATAAATGTAACACCATTTTATTAGAGATAAAGGTGAAAGAGATGGGAAGATGTGTGTGTGGTAGAGAGAAAACACACACACTTACACTTTACAAAAGTGAGCTTCACCCCTCCATGAAAGTATGGAGGGGGTATTTATAGTCCTAGTGACACAAAACTATCGTAGCTTGTCATTATTAGTCCCTATGTGTCACACTATAAATAAACTAATGTAATTCCGTGTTTGTCACCATATTTTAAGGCTAACAGTTGTCGATTCCTATTGATGCAAATTTCTAATCAGTTAACTACCTGGCATATGTTCATAAGGATCTATAGTGTTGGTGTGCGGTCATTTTGGTTATGTACTACTGATAAGGAAGTGTAGCATTTGGTTTTTTGAACTGGGTCGATGTGGTGAATTTGTGGCACTGCATGTGTGTCTTGCAGGGGGTGAGTTTATTTGTTTTTGTTTTATGTTTTATACTTTTTAGAGTGTACTTGTTTCTTACAATCAACCTGAATGGTATAATAAAATAAAGTATTTGCAGTTAAAAAAGCTGTAGGAGTTACAAAATATGTGTAGTTTTAGTTAGTCATAATTAGTAAGTTAAAAGTTGTGCTTTAAGTGTTTATTTATCAATGTAATAATGTTTTTGGAGGCTCATCAGCTACCTTTCATAATGGTGATTAATGTTTTTGTGATTGTTACTCAACTAAAAATTATTCGCAAACAGTAGGTCTTAAGATCTACCTACTTACTTAGTCAATGTCATTCTTGATTCACTTCTCAGCACAAATCATTTAGTGCACTATATTTTACAATGAGATCTATGAGTCACTACTCTTACAAAACGCAGAGGCAGACACATTGTCATACAGTTTCACTTCAGAACCAAGTGATCATACAATAGCTACATAATCAACTGTTAACTTTCAGTACTTTCTTTTCATATGATAAAGACATATCTACACAGAAGTACACGACAGTAAATCCTCTTTAACTCTAATTCGCGAGCAGGCTCCTCGTCACATACAAGATTTTACTCGACTACTATCAGCAGTTTGTGAGGAGTGGGAAGCGGTGCCAATCGGAGGAAGTTGAAACGGGTCATTATTTAACAATTTTTCGATCAAACAAATATCTTCCTCCGGATTGCAATCGGCATGATCAATTTCTGGTGAAATCGAATCATCCTTAAGATAAGCTTCGATTTCTTCCAAAATAAATTCAGAAGTAAACGGATCAGACGTCAGGGTAGGATTGCCACCTGAAGAATTAGGAAATCCTAGAAGTTCCGGAGCATACTCCTCACAAACTGCATAAATGATGTCAATTCGGTTTACCGACTTGTCATTTGTAGAAGAATATCTCGTGGTTTGATCTAGATTAAAAGCGACGGCTTCGTTATCAACCCGAAGGGTTATTTCTTCTCCATAAACATCAATTAAAGCACTGCCGGTCCTCAAAAAGGATCTCCCAAGTATGAGAGGTACTCGAGGATCGGCTTCGAAATTGACAACAACAAAGTCGGTAGGAAAATGAAATTTCCCAACTTTGACAAAAACGTCTTCGGCGAGTCCTTTAGGATAAGTAATTGATCAGTCCGCTAACTCTAAAGTCATCCGAGTTGGTGTAAGTTCAGGCAAAGAAAGCATTTTCCAAATAGAAAGAGGCATAAGATTTATGCTTGCGCCAAGATCGGCCAAAGCGTGGCATACATCCATCCCTGGGAAATTACATGGAATAAGAAACTTGCCGGGATCTCCAAGCTTTTTGGGAAGCTTTTTGAGGAGCATTGCCGAGCAATTCTCGTTCAACGGTATCTTAGCTAACTCATGAAACTTTTCCTTATTCATGAGCAAACTCTTAATCGTAGGAGCAAATCTTGGCATCAAAAGTAAAGCATCCGCGAAACTATTGTCGAAGCGCAAATCTTGAAAGATTTGGAAGATCTTTTCCATTTGATTTGAAGCTTTATCACGGGACTTTTGATCATCACGTCGTGAAGGATATGGAATTTTTGGTTTAGGTAAATTTTTTCGGAATATCGGATTCCGGAATGGGAGTGGTTTTAGGCAAAGTCGTCGGAACATCGGGTTCCGGAATAGAAATGGGGATAACCGGAGGTGGGATTTGAGCGGTACTTCCTTGGAAATTTGTTTGCTCTTTATCCGTTGTCTCCTCGGTTTCTCGTTCCACTACCTTTTTAGGAGAATGATTAGTAGGAATCGAGGGTCCCTCGTAAGCAACACCACTTCGAGTAGTGATAGCTTTCATCTCACCCTTCGGGTTTGGGATTGTGTTACTCGGAAGAGTACCCGAAGTTGAGGCTTAGTTTTGAAACAATCCACAAATTATGTTTTGTAAATTATTTTGAAAAGTGGTTTGTTGATTCATCATGACAGCTTGTTGAGATTTTATTGTGTTTTGAATTTCATTCTTAAGGTCTCCTTTCAACGAATTGATTTGATTTTGCATGTTCCTTAACATCTGATCATTATTCCTCTTGTAATTCGAAAAAAATTCCAATGTTTTGGAACATATTTCCCCCTTTGTGAACTTGATTATTAGGCACTTAAAAAATGTTGTTTTGAAATCCATGGATTTGAAAATTTGGAGCATGATTATTTTGAGCTTGAAAACCTTGATTTCCATGAAAATTATTTCCCCGATTAAAATTATTCCCTTGAACATGATTTTGATTAAACCTATTTTGACCATTGTTTTGCACCGGAGCAAAACCTGGTGGTGCCATTTGATTACTAACACGGTTTGGAGGGTTAACTTGATTGTAATTACCCGTAGTCGCACACACACTAGCCTGATTGTTATCGGTAGCTGGACAATTGTACCAAGCATGAGCACCACCACAAGTAACACAAGATTCCTCAACCGCTTTAACCGGAGCGGGAGTGACAACTTTTTTAGAAACAATCTCGACTAAGGTCGAAAGTTGATCTGCAAGCTTATCGATTCTCTCATCCGTTTTACTAGAAGTAGCATTCATCCTAGAAGCATTTGATCTATTACGTGAATAACGAACTTTTGATTTATTCTTAATTATGTTTAAAGCCTCTCTAGTCGTTTTACTCAAAAGATTTCCACCCGCCGCGGCATTTAAGGAGTCTTGTTCATTCTCGTTTAAACCATTGTAAAAGGTATCAACTTGAGTTAACTCCGTAAATCCGTGATGGGGGCATGCTCTAAGCAACTCCTTAAATCGTTCCCACGCTTCACTAAAAGTTTCCTTAAATTTTTGTGTAAATCGAGAAATTTCATTCTTTAAGTGAGTGGTTTTCGAAGGAGGGAAAAATTGATTCACAAATTTGGTAACGAGATCCTCCCAAGTCAAGATTGAATTTGGTGGTTCTTTCTCGTACCAAGTTTTAGCAGCTCCCTCGAGTGAATATGGAAACATCATAAGCTTAATCACATCGTTAGGCACATTCCTAAATCGTAAAGTTGAGGTAATCCTTTTGAAACTATTAATATGAGCATGAGGATTCTCACTCTCACGACCGTAAAACAAGTTCGATTGAACCAATTGAAGCAAATTCATCTTAATCTCAAAGTGATCCGCATTGATTTCTGGTAAAACAATAGCTTCTCCGTACCCTTCCGTGGGTGCCTGGAGTAGCTCTTCCATCGTACGTTCCGCCATTTCAACAATAGTACAAAGCTCGGGTTCGACTATGTTTGGAGCACGTCCTTTGTTTCGACGTCTCGGAATGGTGACGTTTGAATTATTTGGAAAATAGGAATTTCTAGTGCGCATGCACTAAACAAACAAAAGAAATGAGAAATGAAACGAGAAAAGGAAATATTTTTGTTTACCGAATAATCAACAAACTTAGGGTAACTCTCTTAAGTAAAATAAATTTTACAAAAGAGGTGCGCCTTTTTCGTAAGTGACACAAACGGTAATTTTTTTTAATCTTTGGTTCGGGAACTTATTAATGGATAATACCTCAATTGAAGGTATTATTTGTTGGTGTTCTTTTACCAACTTGGTAATTTTTTATATTCACAAATTAACGAGAAGAATCAAAAAATCCGGAAGAGCAAATATTTTTGTCTTTTTGTTTTTAAACTTTTACTTATACTAAAAAGAAAAGAAAAATATTTTTTACTTTTTATTATTTTTTATTTTTTATATTTTTGATTTTCTTAAAAGCGTAACTTTCGAAGACGAAAGGTTCTCCAAATCACGATCGACAAACTTCAAACGAAAGAATCCTTAAATCACCAAATACTGGCAAACGGCGCCAAATACTGATTGCAGTTTCTATAACGTAAAATGATATAAGTATAAGAAACTTTACCAAAACTATCTTGTGGCAAAGGTTAGTAAGGAAAATTCTCACAATTATATATAATAATACATATATTTACCGGTAAGTGATTACCGGGTCGTTAAGTCCCAACGATTTGTGAAATTGAGACCACGTTTGTTGTTTGGACAATGATTCGAATTGGTTCAAAGATGGTTTGTTTCCTAAAATCCTAAAAGTGAGCAAATTAAAGGACAATTAATCCTAACTTTAATAACGGAAAATTGAACTTTAACTAAAAACGCAAAACAGAAACCCTAAACGGCGATTAAAAACCCTAAATTTCCAAAATTAAACCTAAAATGAATTTTTCTCTTTTAATATACTCTAATTGGACTAAAAAAGTCAATTTTAAAGAAAACTATGACACATAATAACGGGTTGAAATGAGCTTAAATACACGGTAAATCGATAAAACCGGGAACGAATCCCGTTCTTTAAAAATTGATATTTTGCAAATTAAACCTACGGAAGTAAACTAAATTTTTGTTCCTAGCAAACTTATGATAAAAGAAAATTTTCTAAAAAAGTATGTATATTTTTTTGATTTATTTTTCTATTTTTTATGATTTTTTAAAGTTTTTAATAAAATAAAATGATTAAAAATACTACTAAATTATAAAAATTCTGAATAAATTAAGAAAATAGCTTGAAACTTTAGGGACATTTGGAAAAAATAAGCTGGGTTACAAGCTTTTCGAATAAGGCCTATGTAATAAGCTTAAACAGCTTACTAGTACTAAAGATGCAAATAACGGATACATATATTAAATCTTGTGAATATATAACGAAAAATGAACCAGGGCCTGTTGGTTAGAGGAGTGTGGTGTGAAGGCCGCTTTATTAAAGGTTAAGGAAGTTGTGGATCGGGGGTTCGAGCCTTGCTCACCTACGATTTCTCTTCTTCCCCCCTTTTTTTGAAAACTTATAAAAGCAAAGTTGTTAGGAAAAAACTAAAAATAAAAACTTTTATTAAAAGAAATTTTATGAAAAGCCCTAATATAAAGCTCTGAAACAGCTAAAAACAAGACAGAAACTACTTACACTATAATTTTGGTTTCTTTAGAAAATTGAAGAACTTAATAGCTGAAAACTCAAGGATCAATAAGCTATTAACTATTTAAGTTTACACTAATAAGCTACTTATGAAAGAGATAAGCACAAGGATATAAGCCATAAGCTGATAATCACAATAAGCTCTTATGAAAACTTTGAAACCAAACAGGCCCTGCAAGGACCTTTGAGCTTAATTTTTAATAAGCTCTTGGATCCTTACAGCTAAAAGCTTAATATCTACTAAAAGTACAGCTAATAAGCTACTTAGAATTGCAAACCAAATTCATTTTGAAAAACAGATAAGCAACTAAAAAGCATAATAATATAAGCTAATAGCTACTGACTATATATATTTTTGGATTTTTATTGAAAAGCTAAATCTATGCTTAAACTGAACTAAACAAGCTACAGACAACTTGATTCTATCCTAATAAGCTAAATAAAGCAAAAATTAATCAAATCCTACAAGCAATAAGCTATAAAACTCGAATAAGCACTTGATAAAGATTGTTTACCCAAACAGGCCCATAGGGACTTTTTAAGCTTTTTTCTATAAGCTCTTAGATCCCTTATGACTTCTTAGCTTATGTAAGCCTTAAAACTACCAACTAATTACTCTACCTAAACAACTTTTGAAATGATTTTTGAAAATCAAAGTGTTTGATGAAAAAGCTAATGAAATAGCCCTAGAAACTCGAATACTCGAGTTAGGTTTTTGGATTTCAAATATGAACAATTGGGTCTGAATTGCGAAGCTTAAAACAGATTGCTTAATAAACTAATTTTCAAAAACTAAATGCAAACACCTATAACTTGACCCTATAATCTACGATGATTCGGAAAAATTTAAAATCTAAAAACTATATTTAGCCTTCTGAAAACTTTCACCTTAAAAATCGCCTGATGTGAGTTAATAAATGATGATGCAGTTTGAATATTTTGTACCAAAAATCAAATCTAAATGTACCAGACCTATAACTCTTGACTTCACACTAAACTACAATTTAAGAGTTATAAAAAAGTAATTTGAAAATACATAGACACTTACTTACAGCTTGATTACCCCTGGATTAAGCAAACTATTACAACCACAGTTCTTATAATACCAACTTCTTTAAAAACTGATTTAACCTCTAAAACCTTTAAAAATTAACATTACAAACTCTAAAATGAAGTTAAAAATCAATGCAAGAGATAAAATAGCCTCTGACAGTATTAACCTAAGTTAATACTGCCTTATGCCAAACACCCCTTTAAAATTGATAAATTCCATATGAACTTATGAAAAACAGATTTAAAGATTAAAACTCTAGTACCAGATTTTAAACAGATTATAACAACCTCAATAAACAAATATCAATAAGAAAATAAGCCAAAAACAAAAAGCTAATAACTATGCTACTTATTTTTGAGTTTTTGACAGTTTTATAAATCAAAACTAAGAAAACTAAGATCTATGCTTGATTGGTGGATTTTATACTGTATATATATAATATATAATAAAATATAAAATATATATATAAGTCTAAAAATCAACAAGATCAATGATACCGAGAAGTAGTATAGAGTGTTCCCGGGTCGTTTATCCCCAACGAGGCTGGAATGGAAAATCGATACAATCGAAGATTTGAGTTTGAAGGAAGGAATTAGTTTGGGAAGTTGAAAAAGTCAAATTAAACAATAACAAACAAAAACGTTTAAGAAAAACCTAAAAATTATGAATTTAAGCTAAAAAACGAAAGCACGAATCCCGAACAAAGGGGGAAAAACCTAAAATCTTTAAAAATAACCCTACGGAGAATTTTTCACTTCTAAACTACTCTACGGGACAAATAACGAAGAATGAAAAAGACTAGACCGAAAACGGAGTTCGTTTGACCCAAAAACGAGTCAAAACAAAATCCCGTACCCGGACCCGTTCTTTAAAAGATGAAAAGTTGTAAAAATGACCCTACGAAAACTTTTAAATTTTTCCTACAAACTAGATGACAAAAGAAAATTTTCTAAAAAAGCAAAATATTTTTTTGATAATTTTTGTATTTTTTATGAATTAAATAAACTTTTAACGAAATTAAATTATAAAAAATATTAAATGATTACGAAAAATTCTGAAAATTTTTCTAAAAATACTAGACACTATGACAATCCTACGAAAAATAAGAAACAAGAAACAGCTTAAGAAATAAGCCCGAAAATAAGCTTACACAGCTTATTAAGCTTATAAGCCAAAAACACCCTTAAATACTAGTGCCCTTGAGTCTTTAACGAAAAAGACCCAAGGGCGCAGTGGTAGAGTGTGTGTGTAAAAGGGGATCGTATCGCTTGGTCCCGGGTTCGAGTCTTGCTCACCCGGGCCAAGTGTCTTTCCCCTTTTTTTTTTCGAAAACTCAAAGAAGCAAAGTTGTTAAGCTCGTGGGGCTTAACAACTTTGTCTTCTACAACTTTTTCTGAAAAGCCCTTAATAAGCTGAAAAATAAGCTTAAAGTTGGCAGAAATGCTTAAAGGGCTTAAAAGCTTGAAAAACTAAGTCTTTTGGACTTGTGTGGTAGTTTAAGCTACGACTTGGGTTAAAATAAGCAAAAGGGAGTCTAAACAAACTTAAATAAGCTGAAAAAAACTAAAAGGCTTCAACCTAATAAGCTGGAAAAAGCTTATGTAGACAGAAGCTTAATAAAACTTAAAGGGCTAAAAAAAAGACTAAGGTGGGCATTCAAATAAGCTAGCAAAAGGGAAATTAGCAAACAAAACTATCAACTAACTTAAATAAGCTACTAGGACACAAGTGAGCTTATGAAATAAGCTGAATAAGCAAAAAATGAAAATTTAAGCAATCTTATATAAACACTTAGCAAAACAGTCCAAAGGGCAGGTTTGTGCTTAAAAATAAGCCATCAAATAAGCTCTTAAAGGTTTGAAACTTAGAGGGCTTATTTAATAGCTTATAAGCTCTTGAAATAAGCAAAAAACTTGGGCTTTGTAACACAACAAGACAAAGAAAAAGGGGCTTAAAATCTCCCCTTTGCACCAGGGGAGATTTAAGCTTAACCTAAGTGGCTTATTTGACAGCTTATTAAAAGCTGTCAAATAAGCTCTAAATTAAAAAGTAAACTTAAAACAGCTAAAATATTCTAGCTTATGGACTTGTGCAACAAATTTGACATTTTAAAAACCATTTTATATTGCTGAATTTGTATGATGAAAAAGGGATGGTGTCTTTTTTAAAACTGCTACACTAAGGACTTGGTGAATTTTGACTTACCAAAGTCAAAAGAACA
>BQNB010210492.1:0-10266 GCA_026074375.1 Tanacetum coccineum
CACGTCTATAAATAAGATCAGCAGATTCTATATCTGTCAGCAGAAATGAGAACATGACCAGCAGGAACATAATCAGCAGGAACGGTTGCCATCAGCAGAAATGAATATCTCTAACAGCAGAAACGACACTTAGTCGTTTTCAATAATTCCCAACAAAGATGTCGTCAATGAAGACAATGACAAACTTGACAAGATACGACCTACATACGCGGTTCATAAGGTCCATGAACACCGCGGGGGTGTTAGTTAGACCAAAGGGCATGACCGTGTACTCAAAATGTCTGTACCTCGTCCTGAATGTAGTTTTAGGAATATCTTCTTCGCGTACTCTCAACTGATGATAGCCAGATCGAAGGTCTATTTTTAAAAAATATCATGACCCTTGTAGTTGATCGAAGAGGTCATCGATCCTAGGAAGAGGGTAGCGGTTCTTGATAGTTAGCTTGTTCAGCTCTCGATACTCTATAGACATACGGAACGAACCATCCTTCTTTTTAACAAACAAGACCGGGGCTCCCCAAGGTGAAGAGCTAGGTCGTATGAAACCTTTTTCTAGGAGCTCTTTAAGTTGGTTGGACAGTTCATGCATTTCCGTAGGTGCCAAACGATAAGGTGATTTTGCAACAGGCATAGCTCCGGGAATAAGATCTATACGAAACACCACTTTACGAGATAGGGGTAAACCCGATAAATCTTCCGGAAACACACCAGGGAATTTACATACGACAAGGATATCTTCAAGTTTTGGCTCATTTACTTTCATGGTCTTCAACTGTTTCAGGTTTCCTTCGGGACGTTCTCCATGAACTTCTAAAATATCCCCGTTAGATAACGGAATTTGAACAATTTTCTCGTAGTAAACTATCTTAGCTCTCAGCTTTGCCAACCAGTCCATTCCTACGATCACGTCAAAACTACCATACCCAAAGGGAATCAAATCGATGATAAAAGTATGACCTTCTAGTTCAAGTCTACAACCTCGAATAATCTTATTAGTTTCTACTTTAACACCGCTAGCTATTTCAATCTTATAATCGGGGTTTATAACACTAGGTTTCATGTTAATCAAGGGAAAGAAGTCGGTAAAAATAAAACTATTATAGTCATCGGAATCGAATATTACGGTAGAAGATGATCGATGAAAGAAAAAGTACCCGTCTTGATGTTTTAGATCTTGCTGGGATTCCGTAGCAGCAATGGAAAAACTTCTATCACCGGGTAGTTTCCATTGTTCTTCTAATTGCAGGAGCTAGACCCCGAATGTAGCGATCAATACACTTGCTTTCTAGTCTAGCCAACTCATGAAATCCGGTTATGTACTTATCAACATCAGCTCTAATCATAACATGATTCTAGAATTCTTCCTTCAATTCCTTGATTACATTAGCTGGACAGTATTCTTCCATCAGCAACTTCTTTAGGTCTTCTCAAGGTTGGGCTATAGAAGTTTCTCGACCTTTTGTCTAAACTAACGTGTTTCATTAAGTTAAGGCACGAATTTGCAGCATACAAGTCACGAATTCGACTTGGCTTTCTGCGGAACACTTACTAATGTAGAGCACAGGCTTCATTTCTTTCAACTATGATAGTAGGCCAACTGCTGTTTCAGTTCCAAAGAATTCCTTAGCACCACAAGACTTGAATGTCTTGTAACTGCAACCTTGCGTGTTGCATACTTAGTTTGTCCTTATCTCCCGTGCTTCAACTTAGGTTCGTTAGCATTTTAGTAGCGTATACCTCTTTTAACTTCTTATAAGTCAAATCGATTAACGGCTCAATTTCCAGTAAACAAAGCTCGTATCTGCTCTAGGTTCGTTTGGTACGGATGTACCTTGATTGGTTTCCACGATTCGTTCCTGAGTTGCGCGTGTTTCTTCTCGGAGGTATGGTTTTAAACAAATTTTGTCCACACATTTATTTGAGTAATTACTTGACCAATCGAGTACATACTATGATATGATGCAGCATTAAATGTAACGAAATAACATTCATTCAAACAGAGATGCGACGAAAGTTTATATAGAGAAAAGAGATGAACGTTCTACACATAAAGAAGTATTGTGAAATCGCCATATGATGTTTAAAAAGATATGTCTGCCAAAAAGTTTGTATTTCGTAGTCACTTACAACAAGGTTCGTTTCCTAACATAAATCGTGATAAAAAGGTTTTGACTAAAAAAATATATTTCAAATAACGCATAATAAAGAAATTTTATTTATTTATTTTATTTTTAATTTATTTTTAATTTTATTAAAGTCATAATAAGGATTTTCAAAAAATTTGAAGTCATAGTAACCAAACACAATGATACCGATACAAAAGAATTTATATTTTGATAATAAAAATATTTTTTTTTGAACGCGGGTTGAATAAATATATTCAATAAAATTTGGTGTTTAGATGTATCTTATAATACATAAATTTTGATGCTAAAGCAATGTAACCGTTGAAAAATACAAGTGCATCCCGTTTTAAAAAAATGTTCAAAAAGTACCTCACTTGTACATGTTTTGTTACCAAAGGACTTCGACTCGTCCAAATAAGTACCATTTTCGAAAGATATCCAACGAAAATTGTTATCATGGTTACACAATTAACCAGTATCAAGTATAAGGTTCTCATTCTCGTATCAATCCTTTTATCGCAAAAGGGGTCTCCTATGCGATGGTCATACAACTAAACAACTAGAGTGGTAACACTCTAAGGCGAGTTGCTCCTAAGGCAACTAATGACGTAATCCGTTTCATCGAACATTTTCAAGAACAAAACGTTTGAGTAACAGGTTTCTACGATAAAAATGATGTTAACCCACATAGTGGATGAGAAATAGTCGTTTGCAATACGCACGGTAGGGTAAGGACAAAACACCGCGCATTTTTTCTTTCAACCCTAATCTCTCTATAGTCGTGTTGTATCTATGTCGTTCGCCTATCCATCAAATCATCCAAGCCTCGCCCATCCTTGAGTGAATTCTTCAAAAGTCTTAAGCCAAATAGCAACTTGAATCTTAATTTCACAACTCATCAAACAAGAACTGTCATGAACTTAAGTTAGAAGTTGGTAAAAATCTTAATGTTTTTGAAAATTGACTCAACTTTGGGGTCGCTCAGAAATAAAATCTTAAATTATTGAACACGGTGTTGGCGATCAAGCAAAGAATGCTTACATTAGAAGCCCAAACAGTGGGCTTAATAGCATGACAAAATAAAACGGAGGCGTGACCAACATATATAGGTCGACGTAGCTCTAATAGCGAAGAACGAATGTTTCTACATGTCGTGCATATATAGATCACCTGATGCTCGCCTTGAGTTCATACTCAGAATCTATCAACGAGTCCTTCTCAAGGTCTTATGCAGGGTAAAGGTACGAAAAGTAGTTAAGTGTACGTCGTGACTCACTCGCGGAATCATTAGCGCGCGAAGACGATCTATGGGACATATTGTGACTATAACGGTGTCCTAGATGACAAGGTGCTTAGGGATAGTGTGACACTATAACGACAGTAACCGATGTGAAAGCAAACTCAGAACATAAATAGATCAATCCAAATAAGCATGATGTACTAAAATCAAATAGTGGACATCTAAAAGCATGCATTATACGGTGCACATAGTTCCTAGTATGCTTTTCAGTGACTAAAGTGGAAAGTCAGTTTTTAAACTTGTTTAAAAAAAATGACTATACCCAGTGTTGCATGATACTCCCTGAATTAGACATAGTTGATCAAGTTATGTCTAATTTAGGTCTAATGATGCAACCACTTAAACTAGTCAACTCGTTTCATGTTTGGTGTTTTTAGAAAAGAAAATCATTTTGGTTATAGTTTGGATTTTATTTTTGAAAATAAAACCGGCGTTCTCAATAACCTTAGGCTTTGATTACCAATTTGTCACACCCCACCAAGACGGAACCGCGAGGTGTAACATATTAATAAACAACACACAAGATGATAGATAAAACACCATACATGAATTTAGATAAAAGAAAGTTATTCGAATTACAACATTTCAAAGTACAAGTTTAAAAGTACAAAAGTCAACATTATTGTTTTTCTTTCGAACATGGATCACCCCAAAAGACAATAACTTCGAAGAAAATAGACATCTTGAACAATCAAATGCAATCACACTAATTTTCCACCTTAGGAATGTCACCTGAAAAGCATGATAAAAATGGTCAACTATCGAAATAGTTGGTGAGTTCTCAAGATTATGTACACCAAATATAGCTTTATAAAAGAGTACATGTCCGATAAAAGTTTGCCAACTCAATGGAAAATTATCAAAAACAGTTGTCCACACCAAAATCAATTTCCAAATAAGTTGAGAGTCCAAAACAAATCAAGTTTTCAAAACAGTTCCCGTTACAAAAAGTAACATAGTACAAAATCAATTCAACATGTACGTATGCTATAGTGATTATGCGAGGTACTACTTAAACGTATTCAGCCTAACCGTTCCAAACATCCAATCAATTTCTAGTTGTATAGTGTGGCACAAACACTTAGTACTATGCACCCTTGTGCGGGGAGTGAGGAAGGGCTAGTCTCCTAATAGCGCTATCCATAAGTACTAACGTCTCCATCCCGTTGAGGGGGAAAGTGAGTTAAAAGTAGTGGCGGGTTCCAAGCCTACAACAACATACATATTAAGTTCAAGGTTCCAAGTTCAACACGCTTCCAAATTCAACAAGTTCAAATCAAGTTCTATACGTTCAACACAAATTCAAGTTCAAATGTGCTCAAAAGATTCATTACTTCAAAGTAAGAGTATAAAAACGACACATCATGCTTTCCACCCCAAAACATTTAAAACATGTAAGAAAAGGGGATGTGAGAAACTCACCGAAGATATGAGTATCGATCGAGAAAGTTAACAAAATAAGAAGAACGACAACAAGGATTTCAACCGCGACCTATAATAATAGTGGTCCGCGTATTAGGAAGTTATAATAGTTAGAATATGCATAACTTGCAATGATATGGAATAATATATATTCCTACATGTATAAATCCTATGTCGAAGAATCCATGCTCAAGACGCAACCTACCATTTCCACACTTACGGTTTTTCTGAAATTTTACCGCTTTTCCTAGTCGCTTGACGACGCTTAAAGAAATACTAAACGACCACAACCAATGCTCATATCTCATTTCCAACCACCTATATGTATTGATAGACTACTGTAATTTTCCCAAAAGTTATTGACAAGTTTAACCATTTCTCAAGAACACTATAACACAAAATGTCCGAAACAGGGTCTGCTGGAACTTAGCTAATGTTGGACATGATCAGACCCATTTAAACTTTACAGAAAAATCTGAAAAAATTCAGGAAAACTATAAACATTATGAAGATGCTACTGTGTGAATTTCGTCGAAAAATATTAAGTTTTGATCTGCCTGCACACTACATCTTTGGAATCTAAATTTTGGACCAGAATTGCAGTTTTGACAACACATTTTGTAAAGACCTTTTGACTAACTTAAACTTACTAAAAATCCGCGAGGCCTTTTTCGTTAGAAAGTAGACTCGCCGAACTTAGTTTTAGAGTCAAGAAACTCTATAAAAGCTTTTCGGATGACTTAGTTGTGACCCACGCAAGTTGACCCAAAATTCTGCGCAAAATCGCCTAATGCAGAATTTGACATAACAAGTTTCCAAACTTTTAACTAGCATAGAAAACTCGTTTTTAGGAGTTATTGGACGCGCGAACTAGCGCCACGAAGCTATGGACATAACCTATCATAATCCTAGATCAAAGCTCAGTTTACCGTATCACAATTTTGCCGACAAGAGCCTAAACTTTTTGATTTAAATAGGGGTTTTATAACACCTTCGAATCGCCAAAATTTCGCATCAACAACACTTCCAATATGCTCAAACCAACCAATTAATCATGCTAATTATCCTAAACTATCTAATATCCCAAAAATGCAACATGCATGACCATTAATGGATTCTCGACATAAAACTATTCACATGCAAGAATATATAATCAAATCAACACAAAAAATTAACTAGGATACTTACAAAGATACAATGGAATAGTTAGAAGATCAAAACCATAAACCCTTATGGTTTCTTGACTTTGGCCGAACCCCACAAACACAAAACAAGGACCCGAAATTCTTGATTGGTTTCACCAAACTTGTTAAAAACACTAAATCTTGAATCCTTGCAACACCAATTATACTAATTTGATCAAAACCCAAAAATTATGAATCTAATAAAAATCAAAAATTTGAATAACTTGATGCATGATTGATTTTATTTGAAAAGGATAATGGGGGTTTAGTTTAGGGATGATTAGGGAGTGATTGGAAGTGATTTAAGAATCAAGATTGAAGATTTTGGGGGTTTGGTGATGGTTGTGTCGAACACAGTAGGGAGAGGGGAAGGAAAAGGGTCGTTGGATTTTCTTTATGTCTGTGTGTGTGTTTTTGGTTGTATTTGAGTAGGATTACAACTTATATATGGGATTGATACAAGAACTAATATTTTCCAAAAAAAACTATGGGGACGTTTGTTTGGCTTATTATCCGGCCCCTCCATATGGGGTGGGCTTGGGTTGTATTTTATTTTTTTGTTAAATTTATAATAACTTATATTAGTTCGTCCTTGGCCCAATTATTTAGTATTCGCATTATAAGTTATAAAAACACAATTTTGACGCGGTTCGGCCAAACACCAATAAAATCGAAAGAAAATATTAAAATAAAATAATTAGGCTCCTAAAGCTAAAATATGGAATTGTTGATTTCTCGATCGTTAAAACGGATAATTAACCAAAGCTCGACCCGCGAGTAATTAAAATGATGATTTTTTTTACTAAATCAACTAAAAATAATAAAATAAATTCTATAAAACTAGAAAATATAGTTTATAGGCTCGGAATAAGCAACGACGTGAAATGCGAGTTGAATCAAAATCAAGCGTTAAATGCTAAGAGTGGTGTAACCACACAAAAGTGACTCCGTAAATAATTTAGGGAGTCTAATATCAAATGTTTGCTTTCGGTTACTGGCCTTAAAATTTTTGGATGTTACAGCGGTCAAGCTACCTGTGTCTGTCTGGTTCGATCGTTTAGAGGCTCTTTCTAAGAGACGGGAATGTAAATAGAAAACAACCCCTGGGAAAGCCTTAAGGCCTGGTGGTCGGACACCTCTGATCGTTCAACTTTAATGTGGCACGTTCCCTCCCAGTTTGATCAACTGGATTAGTTGGCTAGAGAGCGGGGCTATTCTTCTTCCAAGGAGACAAAGTAGTCTCTTGTACTGACCGAACGCTCAGTTCGGAAGTCTTCGTCAACATGTTACGAAGCTCCAGTCTGGCGGTCAACTTGATGCGGGAGAGGCATGAGTGTAGTTTAATCTTGCACAAGGTACTATATGGTATGCGCATCCAATATGCTTACTGATCTGACTCGTTTGGACAACTTAAACGGTCCTACGTATCTCGGGTGAAAGCTTGCTTCTCTTACCAAAACATACCACGCCTTTCCTAGGCGACACCTTGAGTAGTACTTTATCACCGACACTGAAATCTAACGGCTTTCAACGATTGTCAGCATAGCTTTTTTGGCGATCTCGTGCAGTCTTTAATCGTTCCTTGATTTGAACAATCTTGTCGGTGGTTTCCTGGATAATTTTTGGTCCAATTACTTTGCTTTCTCTTACCTGTGCCCAAGCTATCGGCATTCGACACCTCCTTCCATACAATGCTTTAAAATGAGCACATTTCATGCTCTAGTAGTAGTTGTTGTATGAAAATTCTACTAACGGTAGGTGAGTATCCCAGTTTCCACCAAAATCAATTGCACAAACTCTAAGAATATCTTCTTATGTTTGAATGGTACGCTCAATTTGGCCATCAATTTTGGGATGGTAAGCTGTACTTAAATCCAGTCGCGTTCCTAGTGCTTTCTGTAGTGATTGCCAAAATCTTGATGTGAAATAATTGTCACGATCAGATATGATAGACACAGGCACACCGTGCCTTTCTTACGACACAGAATGGAATACGGACTAGAATCGAGACTAGAAGAAGGAGAAGCGGACTAATATGATTTATGAAATGTCCTAAACCAAGACGTAGATAGTTAAACGATTCACGTTTAAGGGGTTTCGTAAGAATGTTGGCGATGTTGTCGACGGACGACACTTTTTTGATTGAGATATGTCTTTTCTGGACATTATCACGAAGAAAGTGGTGACGAATTTTGATATGTTTAGTACGAGAATGTTGCACTGGGTTTTTGCTAAGGTCAACCGTGCCTTTGTTGTCGCACATGATCGGAACGTCGTCGAGTCGTACGTCGTAGTCGATGAGAGCTTGTTTCATCCATAGTGCTTGTTTACATGCCTTTCTGGCGCTTACGTATTCGGCTTCGGTAGTGGGTATAGCAAGAGCGGTTTGTTTCTTTGAGAACCAAGATGTCAAACAACATCCCACGAACGTACAAATACCGCTAGTGCTCTTTCGGTCCACATAATCTCCTGCATGATCAGAGTCAGCATATACTACTATTTCTATGTCGGTCCCCTTAGGATACCATAATCCTAAGTGCGTAGTGCCTTTTAGGGGTGTGCACGGTTCGGTTTGGGTCGGTTTTTGGCTAAAACCGAAACCGAACCGAAATATTCGGTTTTTATAAAACCAAAAACCGAAACCGCTCGGTTTTTGGCGGTTCGGTTTTTTCGGTTTCTCGGTTTTTGCGGTTCGGTTTTTCGGTTTTTTCGGTTTCAAACCGTTTATATTTAGTTGTGGCTAATTTATATTAATAAACTTGTTTTACGTAGAAAAATTGGTTTATATTTATAATTTTTTTTTGTCAATATTAGCCTAATAATGTTTACAACAAAATTATACAATTATAACACAGATAAATGAGAGAAACACACGTGGATGTGAAAAAACACGAATAGTAATGATCATTGTCATAAGAAAGTGGTGACGAATTTCGATGTGTTTGGTTCGAGAATGTTGCACCGGGTTTTTGCTAAGGTCAATCGCGCCTTTATTGTCGCACATGATCGGGACGTCGTCGAGTCGAACGTCGTAGTCGATAAGAGCTTGTTTCATCCATAGTGCTTGTTGACATGCCTTTCCGGCGCTTACGTATTCGGCTTCGGTAGTGGATATAGCAAGAGCGGTTTGTTTCTTCGAGAACCAAGATGTCAAACAACATCCCACGAACGTACAAATACCGCTAGTGCTCTTTCGGTCCACATAATCTCCCGCATGATCAGAGTCGGCATATACTACTGTTTCTATGTCGGTCCCCTTAGGATACCATAATCCTAAGTGCGTAGTGCCTTTAATGTATCGGAAGATACGCTTAACCGCTTCAAGGTGAGAGGTTTTGGGAGCCTCTTGGAAGCGGGCACAAAGGCAGACACTAAACATGATATCGGGCCTACTTGCCGTTAGGTATAATAAACTACCTATCATGCCTCGATACTTGGTACTATCTACCGACTCACACTCTTCGTCTTTCGTGAGTTTGGTATCGGAGGACATGGAGGTTTTCATTAGTTTAGATTCTTCTAAGCCAAATTTCTTAAGCATTTCTTTAATATATTTAGATTGATTAAAGAGAATATCATCTTCCATTTGTTTTATTTGTAGTCCAAGGAAGAAGTTAAGTTCACCCATCATGCTCATCTCGAACTTGTCATGCATGATTTTGGCAAATTCATCACACATGTCTTGACAAGTCGAGCCGAATATAATGTCGTTGACATATATTTGAACGATGATGAGGTTTGAACTTTTATTCTTAGTAAAAAGAGTGTTATCTACCATTCTCATTTTATATCCATGTTTAACAAGAAAAGCTTTTAATCTATCATACCAAGCTTTGGGTGCTTGTTTAAGACTGTATAAAGCTTTCTTTAGTTTATAAACGTGATCCAGTTTTTCAAAGTCAATTAATCCTGGAGTTTGTGCCAAGTATACCTCCTCATTGATAAAACCGTTCAGGAATGCACTTTTTACATCCATTTGGAATAGCTTAAAATCTAAAGCACAAACATAAGCTAATAGTATCCTAATTGACTCAAGCCTAGCAACTTGGGCATAAGTTTCATCGTAATCGATGCCCTCTTGTTGATTATAGCCTTGAGCAACTATGTAACACCCCCAAAAACGTGTCACAGCGGAAATTGTGTCCGGGGGCGTTACTTCATGTTAGGAAAATATTATAAACAGACTTAATACTGTTAGTATTAAAGTTAAGTCTGTTAGTTATAGTTAGTACTG
>BQNB010210493.1:0-10266 GCA_026074375.1 Tanacetum coccineum
GAAAAGTACGTTGGTCATTTCATTACAAATGAGAAAGTAGATTGGTAATAAATAGTGTTTACCTTTGAAAGTTCTAAATTGTGAAAATCATTGATTAATTAATTGGTCCCACACGTCGTGTAAAAATTTGTTCAATGCATGTAGTATATTTCATGGCCCGTTTGGTTTATAGATGGGTTTAGATTTGGATTTGGATTTGTATTTAAAATTGGATTTAAAGTTGGATTTGATTTGTTATAAGGGGCCGTTTGGTTCACCAAATTTTGATGTTTTTTGTTGGTTTTGTAAATTAAATACATGGAAAGATTGTGTTTGGTTGTAAAAAAGTTAAGGATTTAAATACCACATAATATTAAAATGGGTGTTTTTCAAAACTACTCCCAAGTGAATGTATTTAAATGTTGGTGGGCCATAAGCTTTAAATAACATAGTAATAGACAAAACTACCTCTCATTTTTACTTCTTTCAAGAATGATGCTTTTGTGATACAAGGACACTTTTTTCATTTATTAGCATTCATATTTTATATTTTTGTAGATATAATTGTCAACCAAACACACAAAAGTATTTTAAGCCTCACAGTTCTAAACTTTTAAATACCATGATTTAAAACACCATTAATTAAAATTCACGAACCAAACGCCCCTTAAAAGTTGTTTGTTTTTGTATATAGGAATAAAAATTGATATTATATTTTATTATTATTTTTATTTTTATATAAAATATATAGCTACGCCCACAGTCAAATATTAAACCAGTGTCATAATATGAAAATAAATTAAGTTGGGCCTACTTCTAAAAAGATAGTACATGCATTTGTTGGGATAGTCTAACTGGTTTCGTGAATACCCTCCGCTATGGGTATTAATTACTGTATCAAAACACATACCCAAAAACAAACAATTATTATTTGTGTTATTCCATTACTGGAATCCGAAAAGCGACAAGCAAACACGCCCTCAGTGTAGTTGTGGTACAGAATTGACATTATATGAGTAATACATGTTTGTACTATCAAAACCACCAAGTTTGAATATCGATATTTTAAGTGTTACATCACCAGTAGAAAGCAAATAGTGATTTATTTACTTTCCTACTCTCTTAGAATGCCTACAAGTAGCAATGTACTTAGGTATTGTACAGAGTATATGAAGTTCTGCTTATGTAGATGAGGGACTAGCCATCCATGCTTTCATTAACTTGAACATTTAGCATGAAATTCCTCCTTAATCGGTTTACCTAGCCATAAGGGTGTTTAGCACCTTAAGGAATAAAGTGAGTCCAAGAAAAAATACCTAGAAGACATGCTAGTAATTTTCTTTACTCATTATGGTTTATTGAGAATTCCTCTTATTAACATTTAAAACTCATACATCGTCTTGACAAGTGCAAGATGTCATTATTTTGGTAGCTATAGACAAAATGTTCTCTAGTTACACAAATTACTTTATCTTTCAAAGATTTCAGAACCGAAAAAGTGTAATGAAAGATTGAAAGTGAGTTTAAATATAATGAGAAAAATTCAATTGTAATCCTATCTTAGTTTTTTCAAGCAAGGAAAAGAGATAGGAGTTAGTCTCTCTCTTTCTTACAAACAAAGGAGACTAGGTTTGTCTTTTCAAGAAAACCATACTTTCGTTTACGAATTATGTTGCAATAACACAATTAATTAGAACATAGAAAGTTTAATATTAGTATTTTCGATAATTAATTCTTTTAGAAATTGACTACCCATTGTTTTAAATAAAACTATTAATTTACTAAAAGAGTAATATCCAACTTGAACTCTCACTTATTACAGAAGGTCTGACCAACTAGTAAACAAATGGGGCAAAAGGTAAGCGACGAGCGTTAATTGCATTATAATTGCAACTCTTAGCTTTATGAGACACACGACATTAGTAACACATATAGTAATGTCATGTACATGTTTTGTCTCATCTTATGCCTCAGGTCCAAGGTCTGACCAAGCATACTTGATTAAGTCAACCAATATAAAAACTTGCATTAATTAGCATAGGTCTGACCTATAGAGAAAAATTTCCTTGGGTTGGAATTAACCTGAGGTATGACCAAAGAGAAAAAACCAATTGCAAGTGTTCTTAGATTGGGCGGCATCGACTTAAATTACAAATAGGGTATCACATAAGTTTAATAAAACGTATGTCAAAAGGTGTACAATGATGCATGCATACATCTTTGTAACACAAGTTAAGAAAAATAAGTTGTTAACTTTTTATTTTAGGTACGCTTTTACCGCGAGAAGAGAAAAACCAACTTATATATCCTACTCTGCATGTGTCAAAAGACACAAGTTCTTCGGATAATAAAAGGTCAATCACCCTAGACGATTTTACCAAAACCATGCCCTTGCACAAAATCGGACATATGCGTCATGCCTTGCAAGTCATAATGTAGTGGTAAATGTCATTATTAAAATTGCAAAAGTGTTGTAATTTAAACACATTATAAGCTAATATGTATTGCAAGTCTCGTCATTGAGAAGATCGTTGATAAGCCATCATTACGATATGTAAGCCCAACTCGAGTGACAATAAGACTTCACAATAACAATCAACTTATAATAAAACAAGTTGCATAGTTTAATGTCCATTTTAATTTGTCAAAAAACAAGTTTTACAAATAGCACATAACTGGTCACAAGGAATTAAAGATATGTATGTAACAGACAAATTAAATCAAGATTCGAGTAAGTTTTTTGTAGGAAGAAACGTTTCTAAGAGCAACATTATAGATAACCACACCCGATTGACACATAAACTCGCAAGAATCTTAATTTAATTGAAACAATTTTCAATATAAGTATTAGTCCATTTTATAGTATTATAAAAAAAATTACATATGTAAAGCACGTCATAAAGAATATAACACATAAGCAAATAAAACAGACAGAAAAAGAGATAGAGGTGAAGACAAACTCTATATAGAAAGCAGTACATCACATAATGCTCCGAGTTCTCAAAATAGTCTTCCCCAAAAGGAGAACCATAAGACTCCCACTAGGTTTTGGAGCTGGTGCCTAGTGAGCCACATACATCACTATAATATGATTGCGTGAGTCTTAAGGCCGAATAAAAGAAAAAATAAAATTCGTATTTAATTAACTGTTTTAATTAGATCTACCCTTTTTATGCTTTATTATCCGGTAATATAATCAAGATCTAGTTTTTATTTATTATTTATGACAAGAATGCATGGTTATTGGCATAATTGTCTAATAAAACAATAAATAAATAAATGTATACGAAGCAGATCTAGCGTTTTTATGGTGTGTAACCCATAACATCAAACGAGTTGGCTTGTGATGCCACTGTTGGGATTTTACAAACTAGTTAACCAATTAACTACGAGTATGCAACGGATGGATCTAGATTGATATTATAGATTAACACATAACTTAAACAAGTAATTTACTAACCTTTTGTTTATTGAGTTAAATCAATAAACTAGCACAAGATCTTGATTCTTGAACTTAACGGTTAAATTATGGTCTCTATGGTATGCTCTCACTACATGTCACACGAGATGCTAGTGCTTGCTTCACGAATAACACCACAAACAAACTAGGGTTTGGTGTTCTTGATAAAACCATGATAAGATACCCAAGGGATATGCGTTCGAATTGGTTGGGAAAGGAATACAGATTCTCCCTACGTGAAGTTCATCATGCATGTAAATATATATATATATATATATATATATATATATATATATATATATATATATATATATAGAGAGAGAGAGAGAGAGAGAGAGAGAGAGAGGGAGAGAGAGAGAGAGAGAGAGAGAGAGAGAGAGAGAGAGAAAGAGAGAGAGAAAGAGAGAGAGAGAGAGAGAGAGAGAGAGAGAGATTTATGATATATATGTATGTATATATATGTATGTATATATATGTATATATATGCATGTAGATAATTCATGCATTAATTAAGCAAGTGTATGATAATGCTTCCATATTATTCAAACTGTATCAAAACATGCGTAGGGTATATAGTATGAGGTATGTCGACAGACTTTTTAAGGATTATGAGTGTCGACAAACACTTTTGGGATAATTAGAATGAGAGAAGAGTGTTTATATAATGCATAAGCTTTAGTTGTAAATAATTTCCAACTCTCTAAAGATATCTCTCTTATTTCCTAGTTTATCATAAACATTTCTCCTTATCACAAACACTTCTCCTTATCTTAATAATTTGAACACAAACCCTCTTTTAGAATCATCTAAAATCTGCCACTTTTAGGAGGAGGACAAGGGTTTCAGTTTTTGACATTTAAAGTCCCTCATTTGTATTTAACATGTATTTAAGTTAGTTAAGCGTCTAACGGAAACTAACGGTCGTTAAATATATATATCATGAAACATATTATATATTTAATAAATGTAAACGAGTTACATATATTAAATATACAATAAACGTAATTTCCGTGTATTCGTGTGCCCTCGATAGGCTCACGTATTTCTAGCCGTATAAACGTTACACGTAACGACCACAAACCAATAGCTATGCATACCCCTTTTGGTTTTTTAGATTGTCTTCATTCTTATTCATCAAAAACAATTTTGCCGAATAGGCTTCATGCTTGGTTGCTTGTTGAAATGTAAGTATTAGGACTCGAATTATGCCTGGTTTATGACATGACATCTTTGTTTATCTCATATGCATTCAGTGGTATGTAGAGCTGTTCTAACGACATGTCGTTGGTATTTTACTTCAGCGACAACTTAGCATCTTTTCAACAACACACCAACAATTAAAATACCATCATTAGCAAAAAAAACCAATAACATGTTATTCGTCCATTTTGTTTCTTTTTTCATTTTATTTTAAACAAACACATTTTATTCAACTAAAAATAAAATTACAATACGTAAAATGAAATACGATATTTCGATAAAAATATAAGTACAATACGTAAAACAAAATACGTCATTTGGATATAAATAAAAGTACAATAAATAAAGAAATTACATTTGCCCTTGTGGTTTAGATGTCATTGCCAAAGATGATCCACAAGATCATGTCGAAGGGTGGTATAGACCTCTTTTTCTCGTAATTCCTTTTGGGCTCTTTCTGTATATGTCGCATCTCGCGATCCATGTACGCTGTAAATTGGCTTTGGGACTATCATATATCTCGCTAATTTCACTTATTACGAATTTTTAATCTTTTAAGATCATATTATGCAATATGATGCAACAATACATAATCCTACGTATTCTGAACACCTAATAAGCTCGTGTCGGTTGTGCTATAATCCCCCAACGACCCTGAAGCACATCAAAAGCCCCTTCTACATCTTTTCTTGCACTTTCTTGAGTCCGTTTAAAACATAAAGCAGATTGGTTTCGGACGAGGGTATACGTTTTGACAAAAGTAGACCAAGTGAGATATATATCGTCTGCTAGGTAATATCATCGGTTGTATGTGTTACCATTCACCGCAAACGGGCACTCAGGAGCGACATCATCAATAACGTCGTCAAACAAATTCGATCGATATAGAATATTTAGGTCATTATTGGCATTCAATAACCTAAAAAATGCATGCTAAATCCACAAATCTTGTGAAGCAACTGCTTCAAGCATTATTGTTAGATATTTGTGATCCCCTCCGTTTGAACTGGGCTTCGTAAGCATTCGGACAATTCCTCTATTCCCTTTACTACCAAGCATATCGGGGAACCCATGATACTTTTTGTGTTTTTCATATAGCCTCGTAATAACATTGGGGGGGGAGATTTTCTTAAATACTCTTCCGAGTGTAAATCTCATATACATTTGATAAAATTGTCTAAACTATCACGACTACAACGTTCACCTAATTGTATAAATCATCTAAAACCTCGGGTGTATACCCGTACGCCAATTGGCGCATAGTAGACGTGCATTTCATAATAGGACTAATACTCATTCCTGCGGCATTTGGCCGATATCTAAAAAATTAATATGCGTGGGAATAGGTTCAATGTTATAATTAGTTATACCTTTGACTATTTTTTAAAAATTGTTTTTGACTCTTTCAAAAACGTCGCCTAAAATTCCTTTCAGTGTATTTTGGATTATCGCCAAAATAATCTTCCATGAGGCGTTGCTCGGCAACTACATAGTCACGAGGTATGTGTGTCCTTGTGTGTGAACTACTACCTTCGTCGTCATCAAAAGCTATATATTGTTTATCCAATTCGTATAAACGATATAATTCTTTGGCTTTCATATCATCGTCAAAAAGATCCATGGAATTTAAAGTTGTATGAAATATGAATAGGGGATTGGAATATATGTGAAATGGTATATAAATTATTATTTGATTGGAATGTTTGAAAAAAAGAAGTTAAAAGTGAGTATTTATTGATAACTATGGTTTTTTTTGGTCCATTGCTTTTTATTCGTTATGTAACGTTCAAATTTTAAAAAAAATTATAAACGGTAAAGCTTTGGGAGGATGGGTGGGGAACGAATGGCACGTCAACGGGTCCCAACATGGTGCAATTTGGTGCCGCCATTGGTGAATAATGGACCAAAAAAGCTCCGTACCGGGCACTATTAAAATGTGATACATGGTATGAAAATTTTCATGACCACGTGAATGTTGTGTAGTAGATTGATGGCGAACAAATCAAATTTTAGAATAATTGGTTCGGAGTCGTTATTGGTAACCCCATTCTAATACCCCATTGGTTTTTGACTTTTCATATCTATTGTTCTTATCATGGTACTAATCAATAACTCGAATAACGACGTGCAACATAAGGTGGCTTTTTTTTTTCATTTTCAGCAATTTTGGTTTTTATCTTTTTAGTCAACAAACCTCGAAAGTTTTATTAGTGGACAGAATTGGCCCGATACCATGTTAGACAATAAAAACTCCGTAGATATGATTTATTATTCAGTCACAATATATAGAGTACAAGACATAAGCAAACACTAATGAACCTAACCTACAAGTCGGACTTGAGCCAACTTTGTCCACTAATAAGTTTGAGTCTACCGTCACATATACTCAAAGCCGGGTAAAGCCTTTCCATTTTCAAGAAGGTTAACGTTATGTTTAATAACCCATTAGTGAACAATGCAAATGTTGGACTCTGTTGACAAAAGAGATATCAAGGTATACTAATGCACAAACCTTTATTTGGAAGGGTTAAAATACATTTTTTTGAGGCGGTATTATGCCGCGTTGAAAGAGACTGTACTAAATAATTGGGCAATTATTTGGGGCGGTTAAGAACCGCAACAAAAAATGACATTATTTGGCAGGCTTTGTTTTTAACCGCAACAAAAAATGACATTATGTGGCAGGCTTTGTTACGTAACCTTGGGAATGTTGTTACCACATGCGAGAGGTCTCGGGTTCAAGCCTCACCGTGAGGGTTTTCCTTCAAGAGTGAAAATGGAGTGAGTTTATCTCCTAAGACGAAGGTCCGAGTCTTGCATATTGTCCAATTGGATGTCACTGTGAGCTCGAATCACTAACAACTAACTTGCCGTTCTAAAAATAAAAAAAACTATATTTTTTTTACTTTTCAAATTCTGGATCTAATGGTACGGCGTCTTTGAAAAACATACAACATGAACCATAGATTGATTGATGGATTGTTCCACATACAAAACTTGAAGCAAATTAGAATCTTTCAAAAAAAAATTAAACGAACTAGATTCTATCACTAATGTATCGTTGCTTATATGTTTTGTGTAGTAGTGCTTGTGTGTGAGGGTTTCAAGACCCGTGACGCCATGGCCGAAACGAGTCTTATCCATGTAAAATGAAAAGAAGTGACGTGAGTGTTTTTTTTTTGTTGTGTGTTACACAAATGTTGTGAGAGAGAATGGATTTTTAGTCATACATTATAAGATAGTTGTAAATTTAAAGGAGACCTTGACACTTATACCTATTGAACAATAAATTTTGGACAAGTTATGATATTTATTGAGACACATTATATAAAGGTTATATAAAAGAAAACTTAAAAATTTTAAACCCACAAATGGGTTTGGGCTTATTTATCAACTAATACTCTCCTGTAATTCAAGCGCGAAAGCTCAAATCAGAAGAAAGAATTTAGTTAATTAAAGAAAAAGCTAAAACATAAAAACAAAGTTAAAGATAGTTATCCTGATAAAAAAATCAAGACTTTGATCGGTATCCACTTGTAGCGGAGCGGATAAGCGTGATATTGAAAGATTGATTTTTTTCTTTTCGACGACTGTCTTGACTTATAACAGCCTTTGACGGAGCGTCCAACTGGTGGAGGAGGCGATTCCGGTATTCTTTCCTTTGGAATTTAATTACAAACCCACTGCCGCTAACATCGTAAGCTAACTTTAAACTTTGAGAGTTATAAGCAAAAGCCAACTGTATTATAAAAACCCGGTTGCTTGTTACGGAGTGTGGCGATGATGGTTCCGGCATGCTTTTCTTCGTAATTTCAAAATGAAGCCAATGCCGCTAACGGCGTCATTTAACTCCTTACGGTTTGGGTGTTATGATAGAAACAATAAGCAATTAGGGTTTTGGCCGAAAATTGGACCTTTTTTTGTAAGGTATAAGGGGTGTCAACTAGGGTTTGACGGGCTAACATAAGGGAAGCGGCTCAACGTATCCAACTAAGTTTGAGGATCAAATCTACTAGCTCTAATACCATGTGGAACTATAAATTTCCCATATGTTAGATGTTGCATGAGAAGAAACCTAAAAACCCAAAACCCACAAACGAGCTTGGACTTATTCATCATCTTATTTATCATCTAATAATAACTCTCTATATTAGGGGTGAGTATGGTTCAGTTTTTTGCTAAAACCGAAAACAAAACAAAAATATTAGGTTTTTTCTTTTTATAAACTGTTCGGTTTCGGTTTACTCTAGATTTGGTTTTTCGGTTTTTGGTTTATTTTCGATTTGTTTTTCGGTTTTTTTGGTTTATATTTCGTTTATCGCGGTTTGGTCCTTCAATGGTCAAAAATCTAATGCAACATAGAATAGCTTTTACAAGTTTCAAGAACAAAGAAACACAATAACGCTGAAAAAAAACTATTGATCATAAATGAACCATATAAGCGAATTGTTTATGCATCGTAAATTGATATAATAATGACAATAAAAAATTGAAGACCACAAAAATTCTACATGTTAAGTGTTTATGTGTTATAAATGACACGTTAAAGAAAATTGAAACATGAGTTTTTAAGATTATATGTATATTATCATCGGTTCGGTTTTTTTTGGTTTAGTGTTTATATTAAAACCAAACTGAACCGTAAATTTCGGTTTTTATAAATTGCAAAAACCGAACCATCGATTTTTCAATTGATATTGGTTTCGGTTTCTCGGTTTAAGTTTGGTTTTTTGTTTTTCTGCACACCCCCAGTGTATACGTAGCACTCTAAGCCATAAACAAATGAGAATCACTCCGAAATAACTAAAAGAAAATCATAAACAATTTTGATAACATAGTTAAGTGTCAAATCAAACATAATTATATTTTTTAGGAAATTTCATATTTCTCCTCCTTAAAAATGGAAATTTCATATACACCCAAACATGCTTTAAAAACATTGTACATTATGCATTAATGGGTTGCACTTTGGGTATATATGAAATTAATGTTCAAAGTAGGGTGATATATGAAATTAATCCTATATTTTTTTATCAAATGGAGAACTACAAAACGCTGAAGTGGGGGAAACCGGCCATACGTGATTTTTTTACCGTTTGAAAAAGTTGGGTAAAGGTCATTTATTACTAACCTACTTTCTCATTTGTGCCGAAATAACCAACGTACTTTTTTTGTACTTACTACACTAACGTACATTCAAATTTCGTTCGATATCACCATTATGACCATTAAATGACTATATTAACTTTATCTTCTCTACATCCGCCCAGATCAAAAGACAAGGGTAATATAGTCATTTTATGGTCATATTGGTGATATCGAACAAAATTTGAATGTACGTGGGTGTAATTAGTACGAAAAAAAATAAATTGGTTATTACGGTACAAATGAGAAAGTAGGTTGATAATAAATTACATTTACCCTTAAAAAAAGTACATAAATGTTGCTAAACGAATCTAACCTCCATACTTTCCATCCTGTAACCATCATGGCACTTACTTTGGTGACTTGAAACTTAATTGCCGTGTGATGTAAGGTGTAATTTGTTGATCATTTGAACCCATCTTTACACTTTGCATTTTAAAAATGGCGAATCACTGGTTTTTGTTAATCCTTCTCGTTTTAAG
>BQNB010210494.1:0-10266 GCA_026074375.1 Tanacetum coccineum
GAAATAAGACTCCATGAGAATTAAACAATAAAGAGGGATAAGAAAAAGAATTAAATGTTAAAGAGGTTAAAGGAGATTATTTTTGGTTTTTTGAATTTTTTAAACAACATATTTTATTAACGGACAAAACGAGATTGACTAACTTAAACCGATAATCAACTTGCTTCACGGTAGCTCTCTAAAAGAAAAACGCACAAAGGAGCGGAGGAGCAGGAAAGCGCGAAGCTATTAAAAACCTTTTCCTTTCGGGTCGTAGTTCCTCGGAACAACCCTCCTTATACCCCTCTTAGAGTTTGTTAATCTCTTAAAGGTGAGCCGTATTTCATAAGTGACACAAAGACAAGTTTTAAATCTTTTGATTGGGAACTTATTATGATAATGCTTCAGTTGAAAGCATTATATTGATGATGAATTTTATTTGTTTTTATGGACAATGTTTTTATATTTTTGGTTTTTCTTGTTTTTATAATAAAAAGGAAATGAAAAATATTTTTGTATTTTTATATTTTTATAATAATAATAAGAAAATATTCACAAACGGAAAATAATAACTTCACGAGGAAGGGTCTTCAAGTCACTAATCGTCAAACCGTAACGATATTGTCGCAACACACCTCCCCGGCAGAGGCGCCAAAATGACAGTGACGTTTTTAGGGGTCAAAGTATCAAATAGTATAGAATAATTATCAAAATATAAAATCCCCGCGAGTCAACCAAGTCAACCTTTTAGGAAAAAGGTCAACAAACTCACGGGTACAATAAAAATGATTCCGCGCAAGTGTTACCCGGGTCGTTCTCCCAACGAGGCGTGAAATTGACGGATACGTTACTGGTTTGACTTTTGGATGCTTGAATAATAAAATATTTGGATTGGGTTTTCTAAAACTACAGGAAAAACAAGCAAAGGCAACGGGATAACTTAAAAAATCTATGGGAAAAACAAGCAAAGGCAACGGGATAACTTAAAAAATCTATGGGAAAAACAAGCAAAGTCACGGAATTTATACTTAAACTACGAGAAAGAAATAAAGGCAATTAAATAACTTAAAAATCTACGGGAAACATAAGTAAGGCATGGGAAAGTAAATCCTAAGTCTACGAGAACATGAAAATGAAGGCAATTAAATTAAAAACACGAACACGAGAACAGGATTCTAATCCCGTTCTTTAAAAAAACCAAATTCTACAATTTTGACCCTACGGATGCAAATTTAATTTTCCTAGGTGCTAAATGATAAAAGAAAATTAAAAAAAAAAAGAATTATATTTTTTTGATTTTTTATGAATTAAAAACAGTTTTAAAAAGAAAAATTCATTAAAAATACTAAATTAATTGGGAAAATTCTGAAAAATTCATGGAAAGTAGTTTAAAATGTGCTGGATTTAATAAAAATAAAACGGCTTAAAGTGCTTATTGAAATAAGCACGAAATAAGCAAAACAAGGCTGTTAGCTTAACGGGCCTAAAAGAGTATATTAAATAAATGATGCAACACTTAACCAGATGGCCCTACTGGTGCCAATGGTTAGTGTGTGTTTGCTTGGGACGTATATGTGTAAAGGGAGAGGTCATGGGTTTGACCCCCATGCCTCTCCTCTTTTAAATAACATTTTTTTTCTCTTTTTAAAAAAAAACTTATAAAACAAGCAAAAATAATAGACTTTAAAAAAGCAACTTTTTATACAACTTCAAAATAAGCTGGAAATAAGGGCTTGCTGAAAGAAAGATGTCAGTTTTGATTATTTTTACACTAAGGCATAAAAGAGCAAAACTACTTGGCTTTTTAGGTTTAAAAAGCTAAAGTAAAAGCAAAATAAGCTAAGACAGCTTAACACCTAAACCTAAGAAGCACTTAAACCTAGAAATAAGCTAAATTAAGCTAAGAAGCATGAAAAAGGCAAAAGGACAGCTTTATCTTAAAAACTTAAAGGCAGAATGAAGAATAAGCTTTTAAAAGCTTAACTTAAATTCAAATAAGCTACAAGTAGGGCTGACTAAGCTACTAGGCCATTGAACTAACCTAAATAAGCTACATTAACTCTAAAACAAGCAATCCTAATAAGCATGAACAAATAGATAAAAGCTTAAATAGATTTAGGCAAAGTGGCTTTTTGGTCTAAACTACTATATGCAGCCCTAAAATAAGCTGAGCAAATAAGCTCAAAATCCTAAATTAAGCTAAAACAGATCATGTTCACTCTACTAACTACATGCAAAACAAAAATCAAGACCTACCATGGATTCTAACAGGTTTATATTTAAGAGTGAAAGAAGACAATTGGGACTATTTTGGAACTGACATGAAAAAGGAAATTTTGACAGATTGATAACTAAAAAGTGCAGGCAATCTTAACTATTTCTAAGGCATTATAACCCTCAAACATAACTTAAAACAAGAACCTAAAACACCTAAGGCCAATTATCTAGTTGTGACAGGCTTGAACTCCAAAAGTCATCAGATTTAAAAGCTTGATAACATAAAACCTCAAAACCAAATTTTATCACTTAAAAACTTTTAAAAATTGAATTCTATTGGACAAAATCTATATAGACTAAGCGACCCAAGGGTCACAACTAACTTTTGACCCATTTTGGCTTGACAGACCCGTAAACCAAACACCCCTTAAAATTCTAGAAATTACTTTAAAGCCAAACCAGAACCTAAGAAGCTGATTTTTATGAAAACAGATGAGTGTTTAAGTTCATTGAAGTCACATAAGCAAAAACCTTGGACAAATAAGCATTAACCATTAAGCTACTCAAAAAGCTATTAAAGCTGATTTGATGGACAACTTAAGGATAAGCTCCAAAATACACTAACAAAGCATGAGATTGATGATCTAAGCCACAAAAGATCTTAGACCACAGTAATAAGCGAGAACAAGTAATGTAAGCAAAACTCAATGGCAGTTTAAAGTATAAATTTTTTTCCATATACATAAAACTGAATGTCTTTTAACTTGAAAGTTTTACAGATTAAACAGAAATGACCAATATTTTAAAGTATAATATTAATATACAATGAAAGTTAAATAATCTTTTTTCCTATTGTTAAATTACTCCTAGTTACTATTTACAATGAGGAAATAAGCCTATATATAGCCGAATTATGTAGCACTTGTGCTTCATGTGTTTGTTATGTGAGAGAAACCCTTGAAAACCCTTCATTGTGCATCTTTGAAGTCATCACAGCCATTGAAATCATCTATAGCCCAAGGTCTTCAATCTCAATCCTTGATTTGCCCTGTCCAATCAAATTCTTCAAGATTGCCAACGTGGTTTGTTTTCTAGCTGGGGGGTGGGGTTGAATAGGTTAAGAGGGTGTGATGGTTTATTGTCGTGTTATTGCAGAGTACGAATGAAAGGGAAAGGGGAATAGTAGGTTTTGGCGGGAATTTGGGTTTATTTAGGTTTTGGGTTAACAGGGGTGAAGGGTATGGGATTTTGACAAGTTAGGCCCCTGAGGTTGTGTTGTGTTGTGGCAACCATGGTCCTTGTGGTGTAATAAAGGTTTGAGGTCTTGGCAATTATGGCCCTTGAAGTTATATACATGTATTGCAGCCACAGTCCTTGGGGGACTAATCGACATAGAGGTAAAGGGGTTTGTGGGCTTAACGGTTGTTAAGTAGTATTGTTTTGGGTCAAGGCTTTACTGTTTGGGCTAGGTTTAATGGTTTTGGGATTTAATTTAATAAAATGAATATTTGGGCTTGTAGTGTACATTTATGGCATTTTGGGCTGAACCGGCCAATTAACTCGTGGTGGGTTACGGGTCTAGCCCAATAAGATGTTTATGCATTTCTGCTTTCGGTTTTGACTTGGGACTTCTCGTGGTCTCTTTTACTTTTTGTTTGACTTTGACTTTTTGACTTTGGCTTTTCGCGCTCTTCACATTCCCGTGCTCGGTTTTGTCGTTTTTGGCTTCGTTTTTTTGTCATTTTATCAGATATCCGTTTCCTGCACAATATAAGTGAAAACATACTAATACAATGTATTTTTGGTACGTTTTTTGTCATTTAAGTCCATTTTTAATGGAAAATGGTATGTGTAATTAAGCACATACCAGTCGGTTTACCTAAAATTGATTTTCTTTGACTTTTAAAAGCATTCGGTTGGCGAATAACCGATGGTTTTTCAAACTTAGTTTCTACAGATTTTCCTTTCAACTTTTCATTAAGTTTCTTCAATTCACATAATGCAATATTTTTGTCCTGAAGTTGAGCTTTCAGATCTTGTATTTCAAAATATTGTTCACGTTCTTTCAGAAATACTTTTGACTAATTTTCTTTGAAAGCTTTGTCATTTTTTATCTGTTCTTGACATTGCTATAAAGCAAGTTCAAGATCGATAGCATGTTGTTGAAGTGCTTCAAAACTCTTTGACTTTGTATTACTTTTGAAAGCTCTTTTTCAAGACGTTCACATGTGACAACTTGGTCTACATAATCACATTGTAAATCAATGATATCTCAAGTTGTCATAACACCAAGTATACGCATTTATGTGATAAACATTATAATATTCCTAGAATGTCGATCCTAGTTCATCATAAAACCAGTGTTCTTTGAGTTACTAGCTTGAGAATTGTAAGTGACTTTATTTCGTTTTCATAAGAATTAAAATTTTTCAAATTCAACAACCTTTCTCTTTTTAAAGATTGAAATAATATTTTTGTATTTGTATAAGTTTATGATAAAGGAGCAAATTGGTTTAATGTTACTTCTAATAACTAGTTCAATGTACCATACAAGTTTGTATGTTATTGAATTTCTTTACAACATTTCACCATAATAATCATGGTCCATATTTTGTTTAAGTGCTTTGAAAGATTGAGGAAAATTTTACATTTTTTATACCACAGAGTGGTTCAGTTATCCGTTTTCCTAAACAAAGTTGTTTGTTTAATAAATTCTCTTTTGGAGTATGTATTCTTATACAGTTGTATGGACTCATTTTTGACTATTTTCTGAAAAATATCTATGTTCAGTTGATTTTGCACGTTGGGAGACGAACACAATCATTATAATGATATTTAAGTTTTTATAGTCAAAATGTTTGATTAAATCACTTAATTTTGATCGACTTTCTTGGCTTGATGATCGTTTCGTTAGATTCTGGGTAGCTACTTTAAGCAAGATATCTTTATAGAACCTATATCTTACAAGAACACGAAAGATTCGTCTTTGAGATTTCTTGAGGAAGCTTAGGTTTAACAATACTCGTTTTACAAATTTTGATTAAGCTTATTCATTGTTTGAATTGATTTGGGACGGTTTAGTAAAAACAATTCATCCAAAACTTTGATGTTATTTAATGAATGGATCTTTTCAAGTTCTTATTCTTTACGAGTTTTGTAAAAAACTTCTTTTTGATCCTCTTTGTTGTTGTGAATGATGGAGTATGGTCTCTTGGATGTGCAACAATGCTCCTTTTTCATAATCAGAATTCTTTTGATTCAAATCATTTATTTGATATTTTATTATTAATTGATTTTTGAGAATTCCATTTTGGTAATGACATTAATTCCGTTTGGCTTTGCGCATTCAAGCTCTCATTCGACTTATAATTCACATCATGAAGATTTTGCATGTTTCATTCTTGGAACTTTTTGAGATCCTTTTTGAACATTAATTGTTTGAGTCTTAACGCTCATTGTTTTGCTTCTTTAAAACGTTGTGTTTTTGTGTTCTAGACTTTTATTTGTGTATTTTAAAATCTCAATGTGATTGGTTATATTTATAATACTAAAATTTTGTTTGATGATTCAAAGTTTTGTTACCGGTTTTTTACTATCATTAATTTCACATTTTAATTTTTCTAATTATAGAGCAAGCAAGTCACGTTCTTTAGCAAGATCATTATCATCCTGGTCATCTTGTTCTCTATCATGACTCATATCCAATGAATCAATTAATTATATTATGTTCATTCCGGATATGTCAAGTATATATTCAGGTTTGCTCAAGATGTGCTTCTTTCATTGGCAAACACATTATAGTTTAATAATCGTCAGTGTGTACTCTTTTGCATATGACTCGCATCATAGATGGGTCTAGAATTGTCTAGCCAGCATCTGGATAACCTTCTTTGAATTGTGTTTGCCATGTACAGATTTAATGTATTCCAATTTCCCTGATCATCAGGTTCGTCTTTGTGTCATCTCTCAATCAACTTGTTCAGCACTCAACTGGATTCCAGCTTCCTCTTGCTTACACAAATCGCATATTTCTCTTAGGATAGTTGCATCCTTGTGCGTTTAGGTTTCTACATTCCATTGCTACATGCCCCAATATTCCGTGCAATTATAAACTGAATCCCAGATTGCTGCAATACCTTTGTGCCCTACTGTCTCCTTAGCCAGCATCATACAACTGGCCTTCCTGATTATCTACACAGTTCATCTTATGGATTCTTGAGTATAAAATGATTTTGCTTTTTTTTATTAACTAGTGTTTGATGAAGATCTAAGGTTGTTGTTGGGTAGCTTTGTAGAGTTTCTGATTGATAGAGAAATTAAAGTATGAGTTTTATCCTATATCCTATTTCCCTTGAAATTTCTTATCTTCTTGCAACCATAGCAGGTCTTAATCATAAGGGGTGAAGAGAGTTGACATTTGCTCTTACTTTGTTCTGGTTGCTGCTTGTTGTGATCTAGTTGAGGATTTTTTTGTGTAGTGGGTAGGATGGTTTTGAGGATGGTAAGCTGGTTGTTGTTGAGCAACAAGTGCAAGTGGATTAGCTGTACGTTCTTGTCTTTTAGCTATTATCTCGTCGAATTCGTGCTGGTGTTGCTTCAGGATGTCATAAAGTTTATGATAGGAGACAGTCTTTAACTCTTAACTCTGCTTAACAAGTGTCACAAACCTTTTCCATTTTGGTTGTAGTTGAAGTAAGAACTAAACATTCACTTGATGATTGGTAACATTACACTTATTTCTGACAAGCTTATTCATCATTTTGTATAACCTTGAGTAATACGATTTAAGTGATTCACCATCTCGTGATGTAAATTTTCCAAACTCCCAATACAAATTGGTTTCAAGATCTTGAACATTGATTGATTCATCTTGTTTCAACCTTTTAATGGCTTTTCACATCTCACATGCATTTGGACAAGCATCAACTGTAGAGTAGATATCATTATCTATCCATGTGAGAATTATCTGAACAACTTCAGCTTCAGTATTCAGTTGATCCTGTATGTCTTGTGAAACTGATAAGGTGTAATTTTATACACTTTTTCAGGGTTCATCTTTTACCCTTATAATAATGCAAATTTATTAAATATGTGATTAATCCATTTCTTTTTTGATTTTTTTTAGTATTTTTAGCATTTGGAAGACATTTGGTGGAAATACACGTGATTTGGGCTCAATTTGGAAAGAAAACGGACAAGGTAGCTAACGGGTATGAAGATTGATGAAGATTCAAGACCAGGCTCTAGAGACGCCATCTGAATATCCTCGACCGCGTCTGGACTTAAGTGGGATGTCGTCTGAATCATGGAGACAACGTTTGGATCAGCCATCAAGTTTGAAGAAGCAAAGAAACCCAAGCTTGGCGACGGCGTCTAGAAAATGGCGACGCCGTCGCGGCCTGAATTCTATATATACAAACTCAATTCTACATTTTTGATATACACTTTTAATTGAAGAAATTAGGGTTTAGTTCATGGGAGAACAAGGTGTACCAGATTTTGGGAGTATTTTAGGGTTTCCCAACCCTTCTATACTATCCTTAGTTGCTTGATTCATCATAGTGAAGTTCTTTTATCTCTTATCTTTCAATATGTCTTATTGTTTGATATATAATTTTGATTCCTCTATCTTGAACATGCTTGGCTAGATCTTTTAAGTGTTTGCTTATGATTGTATGTGAATGGTATGTAGATCTTAACTTTATTGCCTCTTATTGATGTGTGTGCATGTTTAGTCCCTTATCATGAGATCTTGGGAGACATGATTGCGTAGAAAGGATTCCACCAGTAATTGTCTTCATACTACCTTACCCGTGTGTGGATGATCCCCTTTAGGTATTAATACAAACGCGTTTATCTAGACTAGGGGCCTTGTAATAGTCGTCATACTACCTTACTTGTGCGTTGCTCTAGTTAGTTATTTTGTAGACGGCATTTTCGTGTAATTCGCCATGCATTAGAATAGTACCTACATATACATCACAAGTGTGACAAGGTAATAGAGTTAGGAGAAGCTACCAAGGATCATACATGATTAAGTAAACACTATTCTCTCATCATACGAATTCCCCTAATCTTAGTTAGTTTAATTTAGTTTTATTTAGTAGTTTAAAACAAACCACCTTCAAAACCCAATATTTTACTTGCTTTCTTAAAAAATAAAAACATAAAAATAATCTTTTCTCAACCTCTATTTCTTAGCTACATTCAATTAGGACCTTTACTGACACCTATTCCCCTAGAGAACGATAACAACTCCCGTGTCTTGCTAATACTACACTACAACAGTTAGGTACCCTGCCTAGGGAGTTGTAAAACTTGAAGTGAAGTTTACAGCCTCATCAGGGAGATTGTTAGCCTCAAAATATTGAGTCTAACAATAAGGTCTCGGTCATTAAATAAAGTCTCGGTCATCGTTATTATTTAAGGAACTTTGTAATAATGTAATAGTCTAGAAAGGGTATCGGGCTCGTTGGATAATCTAATATTGTATGTGTTACGGGCTAAAGCCCATATAAGCTTCGAGCCTGACCCATGCGTGTAAGAAAGGAAGACAACACCCTCTTTAGGGTTTTCCATCCTATAAATACCCCTCTCATTCCATGAGAGGAGGTGGGTTGTTTTCATTTCTCATTTCTACTTATGAAATAAAACTTCCCTCCCTCTACTTTCCTTCTCTACTTTCTCTCTTTATCTTCTCTCTGATTTTCTTCTCCTTTCTATTTTCTACCAAAGTATATGTGATATTATGTGAAATATATGTTACCAACAAAATTTAATTTTGACATATGCTAGTATGATTAACAGTCAAATATAAGAATTCATATATAAATTAATTTAATTTGTTCTAATTTTGGGAATGAGAAACTCATTTTAGAACTTTCACAGAACCGAACCAAGCATCATAAATTGGACAACTAATCTTATCTAAATCATAAATCGACTAGATCGTCATTTTAAAGACAAAAATCAAAGTTATACATATAAACAATTCAAAAATTAAATCAAAAATCATACCTAATTTGTGTTCTTAGATCAAACTCACATCTCTATTTTCATACCCAAAATATACCCATCATGACTCAACACTACTAAAAATTAATATGTGTATTACTCCCTTTACTGAGTGTGGTGAGCTTATGTATAAAATATTGCTAATGTTCTAGTTTTTTTTGTAAATATGGAACATGACACGTTTTTGCTCGGCATACACGTATCCATTTACTTCTACAAGTGGATGGCCTATTATTTTTTTATCATTTACAATTCAGCCCTAGACATGTAATTTATGATGAAAATTATCTTAAGTTACACATTTAGCCTTTCAAGTTTGTGTTAGCCACCTTTTTTAGTCACTTATTTTGGTTAATAAGTAATTTTTATTTTATTATTACTATTAATATTTTTTTTCATTAAAATTGTTATGTGTTCATTCGCTTAACATTGTGTAAGTATTAAAAATGTAAATGTATATATGTTAAATTTAAGTGTTAAGTAAATAAATGTAAGCTTAAAACATAAAGTTTAATGAGAAATGTACAAGTAAGTTAGACAAACTTTTCCTATGGAGATGGCACTACCTTAAAGTGACTTGAGCATACCGTGGACCGTTAAAGACGTTTAACTAGATTCGTAGGTCGAAGGCGCGCTCGTATAATTAGGGTTCCTAATAAAACGAGCGTTAATTAAATAAATTGACACGACCATTTAAAAAGTGACTCTACAAATATATAATGGAGTTAATATGTCGTAAGTTGGTATTGGTTACTAACCTCAAAATAGGCAGCTGTCACGGTATAATATACATGTCAAATAGTCAAAATTAATAAAAAAATTTAGACTAAACTTAGTCTAGAGTCGGGTTCATATTTAATGTACGTGTAACGATGTACGCGGGTTAACCTATCCGGTTACCCGTAAAAGTTAATTTACGCCAAAAATAAAAATATATAGTAAATGTACAAGGTTAAATTATAATCTAAAAATATGGATCGTTGGTCGAAAGCACGCTAATCGATGTTAAATAAAAAGACAATTTAAGCCTAAAATGACCCGACTAACACAAAATAA